>JAYMFT010022024.1:0-16377 GCA_038088735.1 Panulirus argus
TCTCTCTCTCTCTCTCTCTCTCTCGTTGAAAAAATGTGATAATTAAGTTGTTTTTTTTTATTATCGGAGGGCAAATTTTCCTAAATTTAGGTGTGTTTTCAAATTTCTTCTCTGTTTCCCTGCAAGCTTTAGAATATCCCTAAAACAGGGAAAGTTCCCTTTACATGGTAGCACTGTCTACATAAGTCTAATTAAGGAGTAATAAGGCGAGACCGATGATCTTAGAAAGTTCAGTGTCTCGCACCATACAAAAACAAGCCATCAGTTGGTCGTCATTTACACTCTAGGATTATACCTGGAATACCTGGTGAAGTCTGGGGAAGGGTCATCTAACCCACCCCTCCGCAATAACTCGGGCTGGGCCCAGGCTGTTGGGTTAGGTCGTTGGTCGACCAAGTTCCTCTGACATCTTAGTTTAACATTTGTCAAAGTGTGAACAGACTCTATTAAAACCTACCCAACTTCCCTTGAAGTTAAGATTATCTTACCTTTCAGTATTTTCCTCAAAAAGTACAAGACACACGCCAGCTACCGACTGACTGAAATCACTATACAGACGACAGACTAATCCACCGTTCCCGCCATCGCCCAATCTACCTACCAAGCAGCCATTACAAGCAGCCCTCAGCACTAGACCACATTAATGTTTGGATGGCATGGGAAGTTAGGCTGGGGTTTCATAGGTTTTGTTTGTTTTCGACAAGTGTTATACAAAGGAATACAAAGGAATTGAAACAGGAACAGACCAATCGGTCCTTTCGAGGCTGTTTATGACAGTGGAAGATATCAGAACTCAAAGAATATTGTGGTAAAAGTTAGAAGGCATACAGATAATTCAAAGAGAATAACTTGCATATTATCATTTTGACTATGGAGGTGCAAATAATGCAAGTCGAAGACTTGAAGCGAAGTATTTATCAAGTTTATTCTTAAACCTGTCTATGATACTGGTTTCACCGGCTCTACTTAGCAAATTGTTCCATATGTTAGCAATCCTGTTGAAAAAGTAAAAGTATTTGCTTCATTTGAGGTGAATCGTTGCCCACTAGTTTGTATCCATTACTACAAGTAAAATCAGACGAACTAAGTCTTAGATAACTTCATAGATCAAGATTATGAGAGCCTTTGATCTTTTAAGTACTTGCATTAGATCACCTCTTCACCTTTTCTTTCCTAAGCCAAATAGATTCAAGTCGTTTAATCTCATCTCGTAGGATTTATGTCTCAATCCGGGTAGCTCATGGTAGCTCGACGCTGTACTCTCTCCATTCTGCCTTATGTCTTTTATTTTTTTTTTAGGTAGGATGACCAAAACTGAATACAATTTTCAAGATATGGATGAACCATTGAATTGTAAAGAGTAAGTATGATTTCCCTGGACTTAAGTTCGAAGGCCCTACCAGTGAAACAAAGATTTTTTTTTTTTTTTGCTCTTTTCACCTCTTCTGTGAACTGCTTGCTTGGTTTTAGGTCACCAGAGATTATTACACCCAAGTCTTTTTTCTCATTTACCTATTTCAGTGCAACAGAATTCATACTGTAGCTTGCCTTTCCCTTTTTATTCCCAACCTGTGAAACTTTGCACTTATCGATATTAAAAGCCATTAGCCATGAGACTTGATTTTTGCTAGTAATCTTTATGCGGAACCTTATCGGAAGCTTTTCGAAAGTCTGGATAGATAACATCAACTGCTTTACTTTCGTTGTACATGTTGATTATATCATAAAAAAAATCAAGGAGATTTGTTGGACATGAGCGATTTCGTCGAAAACTATGCTGAGAACAGGTTATTAAGTTATCTCGAATGATGGTTTCCATAAGTTTTCCAGCTACAGACGTTAAGCTAATAAGATGAGAAATCCTGGACTGTGACTTATTACCGTTTCTGAATATCGGTGTTACTCTGGCAAACTTCCATTCAACTGGAACTTTTCCTGTAGCAGGCGACTTACTGAAAAGGGCAGTCAAGGGCTTAACTATCTCATTTTTCACCTCTTTCTTTATTGTTTACATTAGTTTACATAAGAAAGACTGGGTTGTCCGTGAAAAAAAGAAAGTTTAACTTGAAAAGAAAATGTAATTCTGCTCAGCAATTTTTTAAGTTATCACCGACTCCCTGCTGCTGGACATTAGACTTCTACTCTCCCCGTTACCGCTGTCGTTTATACAGTTTATTTCTGTTTTTTTTCTCTCAAAGTATACCTGAATCTATAAAGTATTTGTCTAAATGCTTTTGAAGGTATTTATAGTCTTAGCATTCTCTACGTCTGACGGAAACTTTTTTTAGTGCTCAACACACCTATAGGAAAAGAAGCTTTTTCCCAAGTCCGTACTACATGTTTTAGCTTTGAGTTTTATTCCATTTGTCCTGGTAACCGTATTTTCTTGTATTTCGAAAAGATGTTCGTGATTTACGTTATTGAACTGTTTCAGAATTTTGAACACCTGGATTAAGTCGCCGCGAAGTCTTCGTTTTTTTTTTTTTAAGGGAGAAGGGATCCAAACGTTTTAGCCTCACCTCGTATGCCAGATTTCTAAGGGATGGGATCAATTTTGTCACGCGTCTTTGCACTTGCTCTAATTTTTCCTTGTCTTTTTTATAGTTTGGGGACCAATACTGAACTGCATATTCAAGGTGTGGTCTTACTAGAGAATTACTAATAAAGTGTGAGAATTGTTTCTGGTGTTTTGTGATCTATGTTCCTTGCTATGAAACCTAACATTTGGTTGCCTTTTTTACTTGCTGCTTGACTCTGTTTAGTGTACTACAGATTGTTATCAATGACAACCCCAAGGTCATTTTCTTTATTTACTATAGTTAGAGAGTTTCCGTGTAGTTTGTAGTCGTAACGTATATTCTTGTCTCCAAAGTGCATAACTTTACACTTGTCTACATTAAACTTCATTTAACATCCGTCTGACTACTCTACTAGTAAGTTAAGATCTCTTTGAATAATTTTGCAGCCCCCGCTTGTTTACAGCTCTACCTCCTAATTTAGTATTGTCAGCAAGTTTGGAGATCTTAGAGATGACATTGAGTTCTAGGTCATAAATGTATGGGGCCTAGGACCGACCCCTGTGGCACACCACTCGGTACGTCTAGCCAATTTGAGGCTTCGCCGTTTAATACTACGCGTTGCTTTCTTCCGGCAACCCAGTCTCTGATCTGTGTACAGAGTTCTTCACCGATTCCGTATGCTTTGAGTTTATGTAAAAGTCTCTTGCGTCGTACTTTATCGAAAGCACTTTGGAAATCTAAATATACTACATTACACGGTACTTTTTCGTCCCAATTCTGAAAAACAACATTAAAGAATTCAAGTGAATTTGTCAGGCAAGATCTTCTATTGCGAAAACCATGTTGTTTGTCCGATATAGTTTTATGATCCTCTAGAAAAGTGACAATTTTATATCGTATTATTTTTTATACATAGCAGTAACATTTGCTATTTTCCAGGCAGTTGGCACCTGACCATCCGATAGATATTTGTTGAATATTTTTGATATGGGGTATATCAGCTGTCTCGACTTTTCTTTAGAAATCTTGGAGCTAGGTTATCTGGGCCGTTGGATTTGTTAGGATTTAGTTGGTCCAGGTATTTAAGTGTTTCAGAGCTCTTTATTTCTCTGACCTTCAACTCTTCATCAGATCCTTGAAACATTTTCACTGGTTGCGTTATTCGAGATGTTTCTTCAATTGTGAATGCGGAGTTGAAAGAATGATTTAGTATGGTAGCCATTTCCTTGTCGTCAGCAGTTAATGAGTCACGTTCGATTCGTAATGGTCTAGTTCCTTTTACTGACTTCCGCTGTCCTATATATTTGAAGAATTCCTTAGGATTCTTCTTAACTTTCATTCCTTAGGATTCTTCTTAACTCTCAAGGAGATTCTTTTTTCTTCCTCGCGTTTACTCTGTCTTATGATTTTCTTACACTCTGGATTTTGAACAATTCCTAGCGATTTTCATCGGTTTCCGTTGATTAGAATTTTTTATGTTTTCTTCTTTTGGCAAATTAGTCCTATTCTCCTATTCATCCTTGATAGTTTTACAATGTTGCAAATTCTCTTTGTAATTTGTGGAATATGTTTATTTTCAATCTCGAGTAGTGTGTTTTTAGAATGATTCCACATTTCCTGTACTGTGTGAACGTCAAGAGGTTTTGTCCACTTGGTACTGCGAATTTCGTGCCTAATGTTTTCAAAATTTGCTCGCCTGTAATCTAGGATCAAGAGTCTGTTGTCATGTATTTCATAATCTAAATTTATCTCTATCCTAATCAAACTGTGATCGTTGTTTGACAACCTCTTACCTACTTCTCAAGAGTTGATCAAGTTTATGTCGCTGGAGAGGACAAGATCAAGAATGTTTTTACCTCTAGTCGGTCTTCAATCAGTTCCATAAGTCTTGTTCCTTCTCGGTCACCAGTTAACGTGTTCCAGTTTATGTCTAGACTGTAGAAGTCTCCTACTATTACAACCTCTTTACTGTTTGCTATAGTTTTGATTTCATTGTATATCATCTTATCGTCGTCTTCTTTTTGCTTAGGAGGTCTGTAAATAACACCGAGCCGTAGGTTACTTTTGAACTTGTCGGTAATGTCAATATGAAGAGAGTCGTAATGTGTGTGTTTGTTTACTTTGCTTATCTTAACAGCATTTATATTGTTATCAACGGAGATCAAAACTCCACCACGTACCCTGTATAAGCGATCTTTCGAAAATAGTTTGTATCCGGGGTTGCTAACTCGGAGATTAAGTGTTTATTCTCATAGTTTACCCAAGTTTTTGAGTTGCAATAATGTTCGGTTTTTCAGTCACTGCATAGGATATAAGTTCGTCGCGTTTCGTAATGATGCTCCGGGCATTTATATATATTAAAATTATTTCCTTGGAGTTGATTTCTGGACTGAATTTGAATTTTTTCTTTTTACTGTCGGTATGCGTGTTTGTGCTAACACAGTTAATGTTTGCGTGTGCAGTAGCGGGAGAGAGACGGTTCTCCATCTGTTTTGGGTTAGTGGCATTACTCTGACCCTCCCTGCACTGGACCCCTGCAGCCTTGGTCCTAGCAGTTACCTGTTGCTGTGGTGTTTTATTTGTTTTTATTCTGTTTATTGCTGAAAGTATGTCCTCTGCTCTTATGTCAGTTTGTTGAAAAACGTTTTCCCTTTCTTATCAAAGAAAGTGGATTCGGGACGTGGGTTGTGTCTTCGATCGTAAATAGAGATGCAAAGAAGGCAGTTAATATTTTTGCCATGGCTTTGCTGTCTTGAACCAAGTCACCATTTGATGGACCTTTTGACTGGATAATGACTCTCCTGCTTCTACCGTAACTGTAAAACTCCTTCGTTTTTTTTTTTTTTTGCTGTTCTCAGAAATGTGCACTTCATATTGACGTTTACTTGTTGTATAACTCACTTTCTCTGCATAAATTTACTTACCCTACCATACCATGTGTTGGTTATTGGATTCTCTGTGTTTCTTATTAGCTACTTTCTTAAACAACTAGCACTTTTCTATTTCAAGGTTTCACTATCTTGGTTTCGTTTTAGAAATACACTGTCTACGTATGTTCCCTCAGCTGATTTAAAAGTTTTTCTGAATCTTTTTCCAAATCGCGTTCATGTCATTTTTATTGACTATGTCATCCCAGATTTTCCCGTCATCAAAATTTGCACGTTTAAAATCGGTTTTTCTTTCGTGACTATCATTTTGAGCAACATTACGTGCAGTGTTGAAGACAGCCTCAGAATTAATCTGTTAGTGATTACTTGTACCAAA
Source organism: Panulirus argus (assembly GCA_038088735.1). Taxonomy (NCBI): domain Eukaryota; kingdom Metazoa; phylum Arthropoda; class Malacostraca; order Decapoda; family Palinuridae; genus Panulirus; species Panulirus argus. The sequence continues at coordinate 5,784 of JAYMFT010022024.1, forward strand.
CTTTTCTCCGACTTCAACATTATTAACGAGATCCTCATTTGTAGTAAGAATTAAATCTAATATATTTTAGTTGCAAGTAGGTTTCTCGACTAATTTCATTAGGGCACTATCAAGCAAATTTAGGTAGAGTCCACTCCTGGAACTACTAGGAATGGATTCTCTCCATACGGATACCGGTCTGTAAAAATCTCCTAGTGCAATGATACTTATTCATTGCAAATTTCTGCTAACTGATCATAAAATCTTTCGTTTACCTTGGGTGCCTGTGTGGGAAACCTATAAACTAGTCCTACTGTCATTTTTTACGTAGTTTATCTTTCATTTCCGGAAAAATGTAGTCGACATTCCCAACGGCTGCAAGTTATTTTTTTTTCCACGGGATCTGAATTTTAAAAAAGAGCAAGCCACCACCGCCTACTCTGTTTGTCCTATACCTATTCAACAGAATGTACCCTGAAACTGAGTATTCGATGAGGAAATCTTTATTTCTGATACCTAACCAAGATTCGGAAATGACAAGCATATTATATTTTCCTTCTGACGCTGTTGTCATTAATTCTGGGACTTTATTCTGCATACTCCAAGCGTTAGCATAAAATATCTTTAGATGAAACTGGGACCTATTTGGAAATGTACTTACAGAGAGGTATAAGACTTCTCCACACGGGCACCGTCTTTTTCTTTTTTCCAAAACGCACGTGTAGACTTACTAAGGAGCCTACCAAAACGCGCAGCTCCCATTTCATTCAGCTGTAGTCCGTCCTTCATAAACTTACCAGACTTCGTTTAGAAATGCTGCCACAAGTTTAAGAATTCAACTCCTTCCTAAAAACAAAAGTTCACTAACCCATTATTAGACTGAGCTCTTTTTAAAATATTTTTTTTGGGGGGGCTCTTTTTCTGGATAGGACACCTAAAATCATATTATTAGTTTTATCTCGAAAACATCGAATAAACCAGCGATATTTCTCCAATAGCTCGTCTTATCACTCCTTCAGTAAATGGTAAGTATCGACATGACAAATAACAGGTGTATTATCGTTAGTGCCACCACAAACCTCGTCTACAGCGTCGGCAACACCATTTACCTTGGCACCTGGAAAACAAAAACGTTTATGGCGTGAAGGGTTTCTAGCGTAGAATTCCTCCAGCTGTCCTCGGATCATAGAGTCGCCGACAAGATTTACTTCGTGTTCGTTGTCGTCGTCATCACCCAAAGCCTGAGAGCGATTTTTTGTAACCATTGGCATCAAAGGTAAACGAATATGGGTTTTCGCATCTCATCGCATTATCTGGAAAGGTCGGCTTTCCTTGGTGAAACAAGGGGTACTTTGGGGTGTCTCAATACCCACAGCGCTGCCACTCGATGTTGATGGCTCACGCTCTGATTTACTCAGCAAGCTGGATTTGACGATGTCTTGAAGGACATCTACTCCGTGTGATAAAATAGTTATTTTCTCTGTAGCTGCAGCAAGCTTTTCCTCAACACTAAACCTGCAAATCAAAAGCATCGCAACCCATCATTTTCCCAAGCACTCATAACCCTCACCGCCATTGCCTCTCTAATGTCACAGAATAAAACTTATCTAAATTGCGCTTTTCAGCTCTTACCGTATTTTGTAAACACTTCACTAGCATTGCCATGGATGAAAAGACGATAAGATATTTACAGCATACGTTAGATGCAGACTAGAGCATGATTCACCGCTTGGGTCACCCCACTTGAAGACGAATAGAAACTGATGGAGAGACACCAGCTGATGACAAAATCGTTCTACTTGAAATGGAAAAGGGTAACCTCAGTTGTCATTAAGTAAAATACTGTACTTTGGTAATAAATAGACAGGGGAAAGTACTCTGTTTACAACCCTTAACTTCCTCAGCTGAAGAACTGCTACTACCACCATTACTACTAATAATGATAATGATAAAGTTAATTGTGATGATAATGATGATAATAATAGAATAGTAATAATAAAGATGATGATAATGATTGTAATAATGAAAATAATGATTATAATAGTAATAATAATAATAATAATAATAATAATAATAATAATAATAATAATAATAATAATAATAATAATGGTAATGATAATGATAATATTATTGATGATAATAATGATAATGATAATAATGATAATATGAATAATAATAATAATAATAATAATAATAATAATAATAATAATAATAATAATAATAACAATAATAATAATAATGATAATAATAATAATAATAATAGTAATAGTAATAATAGTAATAATGAGAATGGGATCAAGTGAGCATATCTAATAAATTTCCAACAGAGACGTATTAAAATGTCTTGGGCCTTTGACTAGTACTCGCACAGTAACGTTTAGTACCTGATGTTAGGGATCTGTCCTTTATAAGTCGTCAGTACTTGATTTTTGAGATCTGCCCTTTATATATCGTCAGTGCTTCATATGAGGGTATTATCCTCAATATATTGTCAGTCATTGATTTAATGGATTTGACCTACATATGACATCAGTACCCGATGTTAGGGATCTCTCCTCTATATATGGCTAATTCTTGGTATTTGGGTCCTGACCTCTATATATGGTCAGTAAATGATGTTTGGGATCTGACCTCTGTATAACGTGAGCACCTTTTATGCTAGGGATCTGTCCTCTGTATTGCGTTAGAATTTGATGTTAAGGATCTAACCTCTCTATATCCTTAGTAATTGATATAAGGAGTCTGTCCTTCATATATTGTCTGTACTTGAAATTATGGCTCTCTCCTCTCTATATCTGACCTATATATATCATAAGTACTTTATGTTAGTGATTTGTCCTTTATGCTGTATATCGTCAGTACTTGATGATATGGTTTGTCCTCTATATATCGTTCGTACTTCATATTAGTGTTCTATCCTCAATATATCGTCAGTAATTGATGTTACGGATCCGTCATCTATATAGCGTTAGTACTTGATTTTAGAGATCCATCCTCATTATTTCGTTAATGAGTACTTAATGTTAGGGATTGTTCCTCTGTATATCATCACCACTTAATATTAGGGGTTTGTCCTCTAAATATCGTCAGTACTTCATTTTAGGGATTTGATCATCATATATCGTCAGTATTTGATGTTCGGGAACTGACTTTTTTATATCGTTTTTATCTTTTGTCAAGTATCTGACATCTGTATATCGTCAGTACTTAATGTTAGGGATATAACCTCTATACATGGTCAGTGCTTGATGTTATAGATTTTTCTATAACTTGATGTTTGAGATCTGTCCTTTATATAATGTATTTGATGATAGAGATTTGACCTCTATATATTGACGGTTTTTGCTGTTAGTGATCTGTCTTCTATATATCGTCAGCACTTGATGTTAGGGATCTGCCCTCTATATATCGTTAGTACCATATGTTACGGGTCTGGCTTCTGTATATCGAAAGTTCTTGCTGTTTGGGATCTGTCCTTTATATGTCGTTAGAACTTGATGTTAGGGTTGAATCTTCTATACATCATTAATACTTGATGTTAGGGATCTGTCCCCTATGTATCGTTAGTATTTGATGTTTAGGATCTGTTCTCTACATATCGCGAGTACTTGATAAGGAAATGGGCTCTGTACTTCGTTAGTACTTGATGTTAGGGATCTGTCCTCTATATATTGTCGTATTTGATTTTAGGGAGCTGACTTCTTTATATCTTCTGTACTTCATGTTAGGGATTTGACATATGTCTATTGCCAGTATATAATGTTAGGCATATGACCTCTATATATCGTTAGTACCTGATGTTAGGCATAAGTCCTTTATATATCGTCAGTGCTTGATGTCTAGGATACATCCTCTTTTATTCGTCCGTACTTGATATTAGGGTTTTGCCCTCAATATATCGTCTGTAATTGATGTTAAGGATCCGACTTCTTTATACTGTCAGTGCTTGATGTTAGGGATATGACCTCTATATATTCTCAGTACTTGATATTAGTTATCTGTCTTTTATATATTGTCAGTGCTCTGTATTTGGGATCTCTCCTCTATATACCGTCAGTACTTCTAATGAGGGCTTTGTCCTCAATATATCATCTGATATGGATTTTACTGATCTGACTTCTGTATAACGTCAGTACCTTATGTTAGAGATGTGTCTTCTATATATCGTCATTACTTGATACTAGGGTTCTGATCTCGATATATTGTCAGTAACTGATGTCACGGATCGGCTCTCTATAACGTGAGTACCTGATGTTAGGGATCTGTCCTCTGTACATCGTCAGTGCATAATATTAGGAGTCTGTCCTTTATATATTGTCAGTAATTGTTGATATGCATCTCTCCTTTACATAAATTCAGAACTTACTGTTAAGGATCTGACCTCTATATATCATCAATACTTTATGAGAGTGATCTGACTTTTATATAATGACAGTAATTGATGTTAGGGATCTGACCCCTACATATCGTCAGTGTTTGATGTTAGGCATGTTACCTCTATATACCGTCATTACCCGATGTTAGGGATCTGACCTCTGTCCTTCGTCAGTAGTTGATGTTAGGGATCTATCCTCTATGTATCATTAGTGCTTGATATTAGGATTCTGTCCTCAATATATCGTCAGTATTTGATGTTTGGGATATGACCTCTATATTACGTCAATACATGACAATAAGGATCTGTCGTAAATATATCGTCAGTACTTGATGTCAGGGTTCCGCCCTCTGTAGATCGTCAGTACTTGGTGTTAGGGATCTATGCTCTGTATATCGTCATTACTTGATATTAGTGTTCTCTCCTCTACATATCGTTAGTATTTGATGTTAGGGATCTGATCTCTATATATCGTCAATACCTGTAGTTAGGAATCTGTCCTGTACACATTGTCGCTGCTTTATGTGAGTGATCTGTCCTTTATGATCGTCAGTACTTGGTTTTAGTTCTTTCTCCTTTATATATTGTGCTTACTGTTTGGGATCTGTCCTCTATAAAATGTCCTTGATGTTTGGGATCTGTCCTCTGTATAATGTACATGATATTAGGGGTCTGACCTCTGTATATTGAGAGTTCCTGCTGTTAGGGATCTGTCCACTGTATTTCATCAGTACTTGATGTTAGGGATCCGTCATCAATATATTGTCAGTATTTGATATTTCTGATCTGACCTCCGTACGTTATCCACTATGTATCATCAGTATTTGATGCTCGAGATCTGTGCCCTGTAAATCGTCAGTTATTGATGTTTGGGATCTGATCTCCCTATATTGTTAGTACTTGATGTTAGGGATATGTCCTCTAGTTAACGTTAGTACTTGATGTTTGGGATCTGTCCTCTATATACCGTCAGTACTTGATGTTAGGGATTTGACCTTTATATATCATCAGTGTTTGATGTCATGGGTTTATCTTCTCTATTTTGTCATTACTTGATGTTAAGGATCTGAATTAATATATCGTTAGTACTTAATGTTAGAGATCTGTCCTCTATATATCGTAGTAGTTAATGTTAGGGATCTGTGTTCTATATATCGTCAGTATTTGATGTTATGGATCTGTCCTCTCTATATCGTTAATACTTATTTTAGGGATCTGACCTCTATACACCGTCAGTGCTTGATGTTATAGAATCATCCTCCTTATATTGTCATCACTTGACGTTAGGGATTTGTTTTCTATATATTGTCAGATATAGAAGTGAGGGATCTGAGTTCTATATACTGTCAGTATTTGATATTAGGAATATGACCTCTATATATCGTCAGTACTTGATAGTAGGTGTCTGACTTCTATATATTGTCAGTGCTTGATGTTAAGGATCTGTCCTCTAAATATTGTCATTGATTTATGTTTGGGATCTGGCCTCTGTATATCGTCAGTATTGGGTATCAGGGATTTGTCTTCTACATAACTTCAGTACTTGATATTAGGGATCTGTCCTCTATATATCATCAGTTAATAATGTTAGAGATCTGATCTCTATATATTGACAGCATTTTATACTAAGAATATAACCTCGAAATATCAATAGTATATTTTTTAGTGCATCGAATCTGTATATATCGTCATTATCTAACATTAATTTGAAAGTTTGCGGTGTTAAGAATCTCATCCCTAAGTAATGTAGACATTATACGTGAAGATCTGAGCTCCCTCTTTTGTTAACACTTGATAATGACGATACTGTTTTAGTTTATAAATATCATTTCATATAGATCAACGTCTTGTATATTACCGGTATTACCTTCAGCGTTTGATATTAATATTCATTCTATTATCATTGACAGTTCCTGGTGCTCAGCAGAACGTAATGTGTACCTCTAAAGACTGACAAGGTGCCACAAGAACGAAGTATAGTATTTATACCAGTAGAAACACCATTACATTAGTAACTCAAAATAGCATTACAATCAGATGCAAAAGAGAGAAGCAGGCCAGTGGAATCATTTATAATGATTATAGCAACAGCAGCAGTGGAAGTATCTGAAGACCACCGTGGACAGCATTAGTGCAGCAGTGGAAGTATTTGAAGATCACCAACAACAGTTAGAATATTTAGTAACAGTAATAACAGGATCAACAATAATAATATTGATAACAACAGTGAATTAATAGTAGGTTCAGAGATATTATGAACAAAATTAAGACTCTAAGGAAAACTTTTGTTTGTTACTGAGAAGGACTGATGTTAGTAGTACCATTGGAAAACTTTCTTTATGATAAGAATTATTGTTAACTTTGAGTGCAAACTATGCATAACCTTTGCTAGAATTATGTTATTACTTGTTACGTTTCCTTATGACATGAGCTGTTGTTAAGCTCAATTCTTCTGCTCATAATATATGTTTAAATTATGATACGCAGGTACATTTTGTGTTTCATATTTTTCTTTGTAAAGCAGCTTCTCATTACATGGCCAGGTTGAATTATTTGTAATAATAACAATTCAAAATCGTTTTCAAGTTGATCTATCACAGTACTGGCTTCAGCTCTGAACTGGTATGTTGTGAATAGAATCGGAAATGTAAGTACTTGTCCCTCTCTGTCAAAGGTGATTTTAGGATATGTGTACAAAATGCCCATTTGCTCTCGCTTGATATAATCTTATGAATATGTGTAATCCATTTCTGAAAATGGTTATTGGCTTCACGACAGCAGAGAACTTGGATTGTAAGAAATCCTGACAGGTGCATGAAAAGACACTATTAAATTTGCAATCTTATGAGTAAAGAAAAATGAGTAATTTGGTGTTTGATATAACTTTGGACTACCATGGCTAACCTGTTTTGTTGGAAGTGTCCGCTGTATGTTTCAGGGTGTGGGTGACAAGGTGATGGAAGTGCGTGACCTTCTCTGATTCAAACATACGTTAGACCAAAAGCCGCAGCGCTCTCCACCACGGACAAGTTCTTACCAGTTCATGTCACTACAGTTGACCCTGAGTTGAGAATAACGCACTAAAATCCAACCTCGTGGTGTAAATGCCACACACCACACCAGTCAGGATTGTTCACTCTACTTTTGGTGTTCAGCCACTAAACATCAGGTTGCTATGAGCTACAACTCTCGACAAGATTTCATCATGGACGGTAAACGAGTGTCAGGTTCATCAAGCGACAAAGGATCTTTGGAGAATTCTAACACGAAAATGCATGTGCCTCTGAATAAAGGAGAGAAAAGTTTTAACAAAAGTTATGAATTAGAAAATCATATGAAAGTTCACATGAGAGAGAGGCCATATGAATGTTCATATTGCCAAAATACCTTCTCCATAAAGTGTAATTTAGTGCGGCACATGGCTATTCATACAGGAGAGAAGAAATACAGATGTTTACACTGTCAAAAGACCTTCTCTATGAGGAGTAATTTAGTGCGTCACATGGTTATTCATACCGGAAAGAAGTCCTATGAATGTTCACATTGCCAAAGAACATTCTTCCAAAGAGGTAATTTAGCACGGCACATGGCCATTCATACTGGAGAGAAGCCATATGAATGTTCAGATTGCCAAAAGAGTTTTTCCTGGAGAAGTAATCTAGTTCGTCATATGGCTATTCATACTGGGAAAAAGAGATATAAATGTTCCCACTGCCAAAAGAACTTCTCCAGGAGAAGTAATCTAGTGCGGCACATGGCTATTCATACAGGAGAAAAGCTATATAGATGCTTATTTTGTCAGAAGACCTTCTCCATGAGAGGTTCTTTAGTGCGGCACATGGCTATTCATACAGGAGAGAAGCCATATGGGTGTTCACATTGCCAAAGTACCTTCTCAAGAAGGAGTGATTTAGTGAAACACCTGGCTATACATACAACAGCGAAGCCTTATGAGTGTTCACATTGCCAAGAGAGTTTCTCCTGTAGGAGTAATTTAGTGCAACACATGACTGTTCATAAGGGAGAGAAGTTATATGAATGTTCACATTGCCAAAAGAGCTTCTCCCAGAGGGGCAATTTAGTGCGGCACATGATTACTCATACTGGTGAGAAGTCATATGAATGTTCACACTGCCAAAAGAACTTCTCCCAAAGAGGTAATTTAGTGCAGCACAGGGTTATTCATACTGGAGAGAGGCCATACAAATGCGATAATTGCCAAAAAACCTTCTCATTCAGGAGTGATTTAGTGCGGCACATGGTTATTCATACAGGGAAGAAACCACATGAATGTTCAGATTGCCAAAAGACTTTCTCGGAAAGGAGTAATTTAGTTCGGCACTTGGCCATTCATGAAGGAGTTAAGCCATATAAATGTTCATATTGTCAAAAGACTTTCTCCCAGAAGGTTATTTTGGTGCAGCACAAGGCCATTCATACAGGAGAGAAGCCATATGAATGTTCTCACTGCCAAAAGCCCTTTTCCAAGAGGGGTAACTTAGTGCGGCACATGGCTATTCATACAAGAGAGAAGTCATATGATTGTTAACATGTAAAAGTAGAAGAAATTTCCCAGAGGAGGCATTTAGTGAATTAAGAGGTTATTCATACAAGAGAGAAGCCATGTGAATGGTCACATAGCCAAAAGACCTTTTCATAGATATGTAATTTAATAAAGCATATGAATATTCATACAAGACAGAAGACATGAAGGTTCACATTGCTAAAAGACCTTCTCTAAGAGTGGGTAATCTAGTGTGGCACATAGCTATTCATTCAGGAGAGAAGCCATATGATTTATATTGGCAAAAGACCCTTCCTCAGAAGGCGTTCAAACAGGAGAGAATGGTATTAATGGTTACTTAGCCAAGAGACTTCCAAGGAAAATGGTTCAATGCAACACGTACCTAAATGATCATACAGAAAAGAACCTATATTAGTAGTTATCGTACTAAAACACCTTTTCTCGGAGAGTGATTCAGTGCAGTACATCGCTAAATGTACAAGAAAATTGTTCACAGTAGCGGGGGGATTTTTTATGAAGACAAGTGAATACTCATATAGGATATGATTATTCGTATTGTCAAAAGATCTTCACCTGGAAGAGTTCTTTGTTGTAGCACAACATTTCCTGCCACTGTAAATTTCAGTGTATTAAGATGTCTTGCCAGCTAGCATCTGAGGACCACTTGAGGTCTCTTCTAAAGGTAGAGAGGTCTTGTAGTTCCGAGGGAGTGAAAAGCAACGTTGATGATAGCGCAGAATCCATAACCTGCAAGACGGATCACTCTCCAGATGCAGAAACAGTCAGAAATTCCCCCCGGTCATTCACACAACACAGGCATAAAGGAACGATATTGATATTGTTAAGGAAGATATCTAAGTTTCATCATGTTAATCTCCGCGCTGGAGATAAACAAAGCACTTCATCGCATTCATTAGCATAAATGCAGCGACTGTATCAAAATCCAAACCCATTCCATAGGTCCGAAAACAGTGATGACGTGATATCCCACAGACGATGAACTTGGCTGAGGATCCTTGTGAATATGTTACCTGTTGTGTGTTTATGGACAGCACTGTGACAACTCTTCCATTTTCATGTGAACACGAGAAATGCAGGTTGCATATTGTCACTCTTTTTTATATGATAGAAACATGCCAAGGACTATCCAAATGACTGTCATTATAAGCTTTTATCTCAGTGATTAGTATACAAATATTATTATCTATGTAATGAATATGATTGCAATGAAATAAGATGGAAAAAGCATGATTATTTTATGTCACTTACTCAAACATATTATGTAGATTGAAGTAATGGTCATAAAAAGATAATGTAAAATTAGTTAAGAAAATGGTAACAAAGGTTTAACGTTACCTGACGACAAGTTGTCTGATGAGCTACACACTGTTTACATCGCACTTTACCACTGTATATCTTCAATATTTCATGCTAATATTTTGCCATGAGAGTGTACGTATAAGTTGGTGCATTTGGTGTTGGATTATCCTGTACATCAGTAAATGTGCAAAGTTGGAAAACTAGAATTATTTTTCTTTCCTACAAGTATCTTAAAACAGTTATTAATAATAAGATAATGAAGTGTGCAACATTAACTAGGATCTCTATTGACATATATTTGCCTTTGTATTTGCTTATGGCAGTCAATGTAAGCCACTTACACCTAAACGATACCTGACTATATTCTCACATATATCCAAAATTCGCCCCTTGAG
>JAYMFT010022035.1:0-16376 GCA_038088735.1 Panulirus argus
CTCTCTCTCTCTCTCTCTCTCTCTCTCTCTCTCTCTCTCTCTCTCTCTCTCTCTCTCTCTCTCTCTCTCCTGGACCTAAATAGAACGCTGACATTTTATGATTTCGTGTCTGCTGAGTTGGCGGTTTATCTCAGATGGTCACCACAGCTGTTCGCCATCCCCTCACGGCTCGTCGATAATGGCCACCCTGGCTTAGACTGGTGTATATATATATATATATATATATATATATATATATATATATATCGTCTTACAACCACTCTCTCCCTGCGTCGCTTACAACCAATCCGTTTGTCCCTGCGTGTTACAGCCACTCTCTCTCTCCCTCCCTGCGTCTGTTGATAACCTTTCTTGTGCATCGCACAATTTCCTCACGCAGCTCTGGTCCCCCGACGGACCTCCTTCGCTGGAGTGATTGAGCTCCTCGCACAGCTGTTGTCGTAGGGCGTCGTCGCCCACGGCTGGAAACTCTCGTCACAAAACGTCGTCTCTGTTTTTAATCCACTCGTCTTTGCGGTTGAGTTACGCGGTCATCTCGCGTCGTGGCACACCAGACGTGTTGGCCTTTGGGTATCGGATTAATCCGCATGTAAAAATGCTTTTTGAAAGTTATCAGTTTTTCGAATTATTAGGAAAAAAAAAATAGGGATTTCTCGAAGGGTTGTCTGTCCCCCCAGAAAAAGATTTGACGATGTATATTTCTCGAGAGAGAGAGAGACAAGTGCTTGGAGTGTTGCGAGTATTGCAGGTGATGCCGGAGGTAGTAAGTGCTGGTCGATGGCGACGAGGGCGTTTTCTATCCCCTGGTTCAAGGGAGGTGAATGGAGGTTGGGGTGGGGGGGATGCCCCCCACACTTCACGACGGCCCGCGCGCGGCGTGCACCGCAAGAGTTTGATAATTGCGAGGTGCATCTGGATGGTGTGTGTGTGGATGTCCGCACCCCTTCCTCTCCTCCTCCTCCTCCTCCTCCTCTTCCTCTTCTTCCTCCTGGCCTCACGACAGCGAGGTCAAGAATAAGAACGACTAGAGATGGAGAGGTCCGTGGGTGCCTGAGAGACCTCTCGCAGACCAGCTGGCGTGCGCAACGGGACGGTGATGAGTTACGTCTATTGCTGCCTCTCTGTGTTGTAGATGATATATAACCGTTGGGTTGTGTGTACAGGGCTGTCCTCGTGTGATATAATCGTGACCTCAATATTTTTTTATCTATGTGGAGGGCTTCGGCCATGAACGGAAGCCCTAATCGAGACCAGACTTTAGATGTTAAAAAAGAAAGAGGTTAATAAAGGATGATAAATAAGAATAGAAGAGGCAAGACAACTGAAGGCTTTTTGGAAAAGTTAGAAGAGTTTGTCTCGAAAAAAATGGGACAGGTCGTGGCCGTACGTGAAGACGTGCGGAGCTACGGAGCTCCAAAGCTAAGCGATGTAGGGAAAGAAATAGACGTCACAGCGCCTGTTTCCCCATCGCACGCCGCCAGAACTTGACTGAACATAATTTCTGTACAAAGGTAAAACACACTTTCCCTCCTCTTTTTTTTTTTTTTTTTTGATAAAGCGTTCCTGTCGCGAACAGCAGTCCTTATCAAGGCCAGATTTATAATGAAGTGGGAAGGAGGGGGGGGGGGGAAATGGGCCGTTGGGAAAGGGATAGAAAAAGTAGTTGAAGGGAAGTTGAAGAAGATAGGAAGAGGATGTGAGTGCTGGTTGCAAGGCAAGGTGTTGAGCGCCGCCTGGCAGGCAGGTTGGTGTTAGCGAGAGGGAGCAAGACCAGACGGTGTGAGAGACGTACTCCCTCCTCCCTCCCTCGCTTACTGTGTACCCCTCCTCCTCCTCCTCCTCCTCCTCTTCCTCTTCCATTCTATCCCTTTCTCTCCTCCCTCTTCCATTCCCCCTACGTTATGGATGTCACGACCTTTACTTTTGATCCAACGCTGCTGTTGTTTCCCCCCCCCTCACCTCAGCCACCTCCTCCCCCTCCCCCTTTCCCCTCACCGCAAAACCCCTTTCCCTTCACTCCCCCTCCCCACACCTCTCTTCACCCCTTTCCCCCCTTCCCCTGGTGATGTCAGGGGCAGACGTGTGTGATGAATGACGTAATTTTCTTGCCTGTCGCCCACAACCGCGCATTGTGACGGCCCTGCTCATGTATCCCCCCCCATCCCCTTCCCCCACCACCCCCTTACTCACACTGCCGAGTTGGTCCGGTCTCTCTGCCAGCACTGTGTCGGGATTGTTCGCCCTCTGCCAACACTGGCGAGCTAGTCCTGGTTCTTACCAGTATTGGCAAAGTGGTCTCTAGTCTCTGCCAACAACTGCCGGGATCGTCCGGTCTCTGCCAACACTTCCGGGATCGTACGGTCTCTTCCAACAGCGCCTGGGATCGTCCGGTCTCTGCCAACACTGCCGGACTTTTGGCTGTTGTAAGACAACCTCAGCTTTGGGCCGAATACAGCACAGATTTCAAAGGCTAAACAAGGCTGGTGGTAAGGGAGTGGTGTGTAGGTAAGGCCCCAAAGGGTATACAAGATTCAGGATCAGGCGAAAGGCCGGAAAAGTGTTGTGAGATTTAGACGCTAGCCGGCCGGACGGACGGACGGGCAGGACCTCATGTGTGGAACACAGCCTCCTGTGTAGGTCAGGGAGAAGGGAGGCTTATCGTATTCAGGGAGAAGGGAGGCTTATCGTATTCAGGAAGAACGGAGGCTTATCGTATTCAGGGAGAACGGAGGCTTATCGTATAGAGCAACACGAGCCGCAGAATTGAATTTTTAGGCAACGCCGAAGCAGAACATACCACAAGTTTTGCTCAAGAGGCAACACAAATGCTGATGATAAACGCTGGAGCAACACAACAGAACACACAGGTCCAGCAACACAAACTGCCTAGTAGTGATGTCGGCCGGAGCATCGCACACTTGAGCTTTTTCATATACCGACAACGCAAAGCTAAAGATTTTATATATCTTTTCGATATATAATAATGATAATAAAAAGGGGGGGTTGGGGGGTTGAGGGGGCAGAGCAGCTTTTGTAGTAAGGGTTATTTTTCAGTGAGGTCGCGAGGAAAAGTTTCCATCCCACAGGAAATTAGCAAAACTTCTTAAACTTTCGTGTCTTAAATTAAACAGAGAAGTAATTCTTTAGTCAAGTGTTTGGACAAAATTCTCGAGATTTGGGAAGACCTGCACATCTTCCTCCACAAAACAACTTGTTAAGCAAAACTTTGCGAGAGGAAATCAGGCAAATCAATTAACTTCAAGAAAGAAATCACCGTTGTTTGTGACTTCAGTTTTCCTTGTGACTTCACACCGTTGTTTGTGACAACCAAGTCTAACAATCGTATCTCCATTGGACTCTATTAAACCAGTCTTTATAACCTATGTCTGTTTTCTATCAACACTCAAAGCTTCATAATCAGTGTCATAACACGTAAAGACACTCTGGGCCATAACATTGAACTATAACACAGTGATATCATGTGTGTGTATTTATATGTACATTCTTGCACAGAGCACGTGTGTGTGTGTGTGTGTGTGTGTGTGTGTGCAGTGTTTATTCTGGGGGTGTTTTTGCTTGATCATGGTGTTCTTGCTCGACCAGGAACCATCTTGGTGCATGTACACCCTTGCAATAATGTTTATCCTTATTCAGAATCCGTGTATTTACATAGCGAAAAAAATTAAATGCATATAAACAGTCCTTTGACTGTGTTGCCTTATGAAACATTCAAATACAGACTACCACTCTTTTTAGACCGACGGTTTATGACGTATGACTGACTGTTACTCATCTACTTCTTAGACTGATTGGCCTATGACGTGTGTGTGTGTGTGTGTGTGAGCTACTTCCTGACGCCTGGCAATTTCAATTTTTTGCTTGGCATCAAGCACCAGCATTTCCGTGACGAGCTGGTCACACCAGTGCGTCCACCATCTGTCTTACGGACGGTCATGTATTTGTTTAGGGCGACGACGGGGGGAAAAGAGATAATGTATTCATACGTGAAAGGTTGATGATGATGATGATGATGATGATGATGATGAGGATGATGATGCAGAGCGGGTATAGGAGAAGAGGCTGTAGGGACGAAGAGGGAAAGAAGAGGTTGCGGGGGGGGTAGGGGAAGGGAAGTAAGTGAGTGAGGATGGCTGGCTGGCAGGTCAGTGGTATGTGAAGGGAGAGAGAGAGACAGGGAGAGGTAGGGAGAGGGCAAAAGGGCGGGGCATGTTGCCGACATTACCATATTCCACCATACACTCTGCCCATCCATGCACACCCGGCCAAAAGAAAAAAAAAAAAAAAGAGAATCAATCCCTTCCCACCCTCCTCACGACAGTCTTAGCTACGACTCAATAATCCACATCCAAGCCAGGTACTCTATATCTCTATATGTATAGCTAGTAACGACCTACACGCAAATGCAGAGGCCTTCAAATGGGAACTTTTCCTTAAAAACCCAGGGCGGACCTGTGGGCGACACGAGGCCCCCGTCCCATACAGTAGGGTGGGTGGCGACAGAAGC
Organism: Panulirus argus; assembly: GCA_038088735.1. NCBI lineage: Eukaryota > Metazoa > Arthropoda > Malacostraca > Decapoda > Palinuridae > Panulirus > Panulirus argus. Next base: position 4,526 of record JAYMFT010022035.1, read on the forward strand.
GCTGGCCGGGGGTGAGTGACGGGCACTGCCTCTTCTCCTCGTCCCTGCAACACAAAAACTCACCGCGTACAAAGGCGCCTCCCGTGCAAGGTAAAAAGTGGGAGCATGACCCCCAACAGAAGGGTTGATGGGGAGGGGGGGGGGGTTGGGGGAGGGTTCTGGAAGGGAAGGGGGGAGGGGTAAGAGGGGTCTTGCTGAATATGTCCTGTTGGAGGGGTGGTGGCGGTGGTGGCGGTGGGCAAGGGAAGGAGGTCGTGTGATGGCATAGTACCCTGTTGCACGTCGACCAGCACACACACACACACAGACCGACACACCCAAGGTAGGTAGGTCGTCATCTTCGTATCACAGTTCCGTCACCACCTTTGCGTCACTTGGCGTTACGTCACTCGTGTACGTCACCACTCCCCCAGCGAACAATTCATTCGACCAACAACAAGTCGCTTGTGTGAATATATAACAATATCTTAATCATTCATCACATTTCACGGAAATCAAGCCGACGTAAAAGTTCTTTGACATACGATACTCAAAAACGACCGGTTTCTATATACATTACGCCAGTTTTCATTACAGTCACGTATCTTACCAATGTTAGAAACGACCGATTGGTTATAGCAATATACATAGAGAACTACCGTACGGTAACTATAGACATTGTGCTTCTTTCCCACATTTGACTGACATTTCGACCTTTTGTATTCCGACCTGAGATGTGAATTTTGCAAAGTATGGAGTTACCTTATTCCTAGCTTCATCTCTAACTGCCAGTTATGGTGTTAACATCCAAAGGGGCTACAGGTATCTAAAACACAGGTTGTTAGACTTCTATACACAGATGATGCTGTTGGACTGAACGTAACACGAAGGTTCTCCCGTGCGTGTTGAGTGGGGTGGCAAGTGTTAGATGGACAGTGTTAGACTGATAGTATCAGGCATTCTTTGACTGACGGTGTTAGTGTTAGACGGCGTTAGTGTTAGGCACTGTTAGACTGAGGGTGTCAAGTGTTAGACTGACAATGTTAGACTGTTGGTAATAAACGTTAGACCGGAAAAACATTTGACATAGTAACATAGCTTTTATCAAAAGGTTACTCACTGAAAATGTTGAATTTAAAAAAAAAAAAAAGATAGGGCATTGATACATGCAGCGTTAATTATGATTGTAAGACAAAAAAAGCCTGGTAGCTTCTAAGAATGTTAGAAGAATTGGGCTAGACCCTAATCTCCCTTGACACTGTGCCTTAACTTTCATATCATTAGGCTAGGGTTTTTGCCATACAGGTATCAAGGGAAACCTCAAAACACAAGAGTTAGATACCTTAAACCTTGGAGTCAAGAGATCTCAAAATATTGGAGCTGGGAACTGAAAGTGTTGGAGTATGTGTGGGTATCTCAAAGCGTTGGAGGTGTGAGGACTTCAAAGTGTTGATGTCGGGACTTCAAAAAGTTGGAGATGTGCGGACTCCAAATTGTTGGAGTTACGGGAGACCTCAAAGTGTTGCAGGTGTAAGAACTTCTACAAATGGAACATTTTTAGATCCTGTTCACATCAATATGTTCTAAGAAGTGTACCCAGAGAATAAAACACTATGCTCAAAGCATGTTATTCACGTCCAAAATCCGAAAATAGTACAGAAAATCCTCTACCTTAAATCTGAAATCCGTACAGTATACTGAAAAACCGACCTCACATCCCTGAAATCCAGACATAATACTGAAATCCACTTATAGAATTATACTTAATCTCGTCTTTATTATCTTAAGTATAATGCTAAGAATCCTTCTATCACATTCGGAATTCATGTGCTTTATTCTTTATTAACTCAAGCAGTGATTCCTTGTGCCTAGGTCAATTGCAAGGTCACAACATTGGCTGTTGGGAAACCACTTTCAATACTTAGAGTTTAGAATGAATAATCGTGTGAGTTACATGTTTTTTTAAGAGTTATGTGTACCGTGAGAAGGAGAGAGTGAGCGTTTGTGGACTGAATGCAAGCAACCCACTCGTATGTGGTGGGGCAGAGAAAGAAAAGAAAGCAACACGGACTAAGGAAAGGAACTTGACGGCCACTTTAGTTCTTGTTTACTGCTCCGACACTACTAAATCTCCCGATGCCCAGACATCACTTCCCTGATCGGTAACAGACTGTCACCTACTGCCTGTGTGTGTGTGTGTGTGTGTGTGAGTTAGCGTTTGCCCTCAATATCTCTGGTTTCTGTGTCAATGTATAACAAATGCACTAAATAATCTGCTCAGCGAACACGTTGTTTTACGTGTATAATCTTCCCCTATAACCTGTTACCTTTTTATCACATCAGTCAAATATAGATCTATCCTAATTATACGTTACACTGACAAAACTTACACATATCAGATTATATATCTTATATGTGTGTGTGTGTGTGTGTGTGTGTATAAATTTCAGAATCTATCAATCTATCACACCGCTTCTTCCCGTAGGCTGTCTTATAATGTTGTAAAAACAACCACGAATTGAGAATGATTTGCCACCTCATCAAAATTGCAAGTCAACTGCCAGTGACGTCCATCGCTCTGCTTGCTCTTGGATTTGACCACAACATAATTTTTCGTCTTCTTCATGAATGAAATGTTATTTCCCAGAGCACCATACAACACCGATGTCTTGGAACCTGACAAACCAGTTCTTTCTGTTACATACGCCGTGCAAGGGTCAAGAAAGTGGCCACCACCAGGTATTCATTTGGTTACCTTTCATACGAGTAAAAGGAAGTATAGAAGTTATTCCGAAGTCTGTATGCTATACAGAGGTGACCACTGAGAGTATAGCTGACTCTATATATAAAGGTCACAGTTAGCAAAAGCTAACGCCACACAGACAAAACGCTTGAAGATAACGATTGTGTACAAATGTCTTTTGAAATGTGGTGGACGTATTCTAGAAATCACCACTATATACGGAGGCATCCGGCACCACAAGTTTTAATCAACTATATCCAGAATTAATCTCCATTGTTGTCAAACCAGGGACAAAGCTAGCGATAAGCTGAAGCAACGTTGCCAGCACTCTTTTATCAGCACGAGGTCTTTAGATTCACTTCTGATACCGTCTCTGGCCGGGCCATTCCTTTCCTCGTAACTTGTTTGATGATAAAATATTCCAGGGTTGATATACCTGATAATCTGGACAATTAATTAGCAGCTCTTGAAGACTTATTCTACCAAATCAGAGGCTTGGACTGGCAGCTCATTCGACATAATAAAAGAACAACTGATTTCTGTAATCAATGTTATCTTAAAAACTCGGGTATGTTCAAGCTTGAAACACATATAAACGTATACGTCTATTTATTCTAGATAAATCCATCTACATCTGCAAACTTCGGTATGTATAGATATACACGGTATCTATAGATATACATAGCATCTATAGATGTAGTGTCTATAGAAATACACAGACGGATCGCATACATCTGCATTTACATGTTTTCTAATCTAACTGATAGAAGTTAGTAGTTATCTCTCTCTCTCTCTCTCTCTCTCTCTCTCTCTCTCTCTCTCTCTCTCTCATTTATCTACCAATCTTTGTCTTATCTTCTTCCTCTTTCCCTTTTCTTTTTTCCTTTCAACATACGTATCAGTCTTTCTACACGTTTACCTATCTATATCTACCTATCTATATGTCTGTATATATCTGTTTACCTACAAATGTATATATCAATCTATTTATCTAATCTACCTCGTCCTCATTCCATCAACCTCACCAGATTCTCTGTCTCGGCTCCAACAGGCAGGCAAGATCAGGGACCACAGCCTTCGCTGCCCATTGTCGGAATTAATTTTATTCTCCTGTACCACACACACACACACACACACACACAGAGTGGTTTGCAATGACACACTCGTGTCTCACACACCTCGGGAGCTGCCACTTGGACGATTGGGTCAGATCGAGTCGGAGGAACCGTTTCGCTATACACGTGAAGAGTGGTCATTAACTCTCTCCACCGATTTCAACTGAACCATCGTCATTCTAGACCCCCGTTATGAGCCAAATGAATGGATTAAATGCATCCGGTTGACGATGCAAATGAGCGCGAATGTAAATGGGTGTAGCAGAGGCTGTAAATGAGGTTAATGAGTGAGGATTCTGGTAAATGACGAAGAGGTTAGGTTCATATAATGCAAATCATCTTGTGTCTCTCAGACTCACACAGCCCCTCGTAACTTGCTTAGTCATTAGGGGGGGTCCATGAATTTATATTTGCAAGATACTTACTCGATTTATATATATAAATTTCACACGCCGGAAGCCTTCATGTTGGTTACGTTCTGCTAGGTTTTGCTTCTTGCTTAGGATCAAGTTCGGGTTTGGTTATGTTAGCGTAAGATACATTAGATCAAGTTAACTGCCAGTAACGTCATTTAAGACGCTGAAGACTTCTCGAAATGATACTAATGCGGGTTGGTCGCCTGAAGCAAATGGCGGCTTTCATCGGCAAAATATCCCTTCGGTATTCAGTGCCGTTACCGTCACGATAACTATAAAAATCATAAACATGCAGATAATGTTTGTTATTTGGTGAAATCACAAACTGCTCTTCAGTGATAAAGAGTGAGTCGGCTGGTTCACATGAGCAAAGCGATGGACTCATAAGAGTAAGATAAAAATACAGATGTTCTTCACAAGCTAAGATAGTAACATAATTGTTCTCTAGAGCAGTGAATAGAACATCCCGATTAGTCTCTGCTTAATCAAGTATCTTCTTGATTACTTTTCAGATGATACTGAGGTGATTATTTTCAGACAAATGAATTCACGTTATCTTTCGTGGTATGATAAATTGTTCTCCAGATAACAAGACGCTGTATAATTGTTCCTGGATTGTTCAGCATATATGAATATTCCGGAGTTATTACCGTGAGCATTTTACGAGATATAACTGTTCTTGAGCTATTCTGCAGAGAGTAAATCTTTGATTCCTTATTCTCAATCTGTGTACAAGAACAGTATACACTGGGCGAAGACCATACATGCAATGACAAGTATGAGATCTTAAGAATTATCTCAATCATCTGTTAAGAAGTTCACGACTTTACAGACTGTTGCTCATAACTTGGTGTTGACAGCCTTAATTAATGACCCTTGCAGTCGATAGACCTGAAATCCAAACAATCAAACCACCGGCATTTGATCACCGTTTCCCTCCGAAAATCAGCTCTCTTCTCGAAGACGATGTAAAGCTTTCTTATAGCAATCTTTTTCATTGTCTTACTCTCGTCCTGACTGACTTCTCACGTTACTGGCAATAATCACAAGTTTATCATTCAAGCGACGGGTGATTGGTAATGTTTACAAGACCAACACGATGATCTGCATGTTTTTAATTTCTTTCTTTTTATTTTGCTTTGCTTGCTAACTTTATCTTTTTACTTGCCTGCTGAATCTACCAGTTGCTTGTAAACAGACGAGATGATTTTCATTTTTCAAACATCTATTGAAGGCGGAGAGCCTTATGAAATCTTTTTATCAAGGTTTCCTCAAAATTTAAACTGGTCCTCTGACACGGCGACGATGAAGTCTGTAATGAATTTCAGTGACCAATTGTAAACACTGTCCTCCCGCTGCAGTCTGCCGAGAAGTAAACACAGTCTGTTGACCTCATGTAAACTGATATATTGAGTAAACTCTCCTCTTGTGGCTCCTAAACCTTACTGTTTTTCTTCTTTCTCTTCTTTTGTGGAAAACTGGAGTCGCTTCAATTTTGTTGTACTGAAAAGCCGCTTCAGTTTTGTTGCACTGAAGATCCGCTTCAGTTTCTTGCACTGATGAGCCACTTCAGTTTCTTGTACTGTAGAGCCGCTTCAGATTTGTTGGACTGAAGAGCCGCTTCAGTTTCTTGCACTGAAGAGCCGCTTCAGTTTCTTGCACTGAAGAGCCGCTTCAGTTTCTTGCACTGAAGAGCCGCTTCAGCTTCTTCCACTTATGAACCGCTTCGGTTTCTTGCAAGTATGTTACGGGCCAACCCCTTGTGACCCAGTTGTTCTCCAGATTATTGATTGGTTGAGTAATTAGTCTTCTGCCAATCAAGCTTAAGGCGTTCGCCCTCCACACACACGCACACACACGTCAACGAGCAATTTGTGTGATAGCTTTTGTTTTCGCTCTTTCCGAGTGACATCTTAATTACCAAATTCCTCAATGATTGTTAACGTCATACTTGTTTGAAGGTGTGTTCTGAAACAATCTTTCAGGAACCTTTATAATTCACTTTCTTAAGGGATATTTATCATCACCGTTCACCAATCAGGAGTTTCCCTTACGGCTCTCTTTAACAAGACATCGCGCACTGACATCCTCAGATATTCATATAAAAACGATTTTTCACACTTATTCAAGACACGCATCTAGACGCCTTCCGGCGCTGGGTGCAGTATTACCAAAAACCTCTTAAATAATACAGAAGAACAAAAATGGACTTGGGGCCTTCAGAAAACCCCTGAGAATGCTCGGCCCAACAGAAACACATCTTCAACTGTCCGACGTCTAAGATCCAATTACTGTTAGGAATATTCGATGCAACGCGAGTGAATCGTCGAGGCTACGGCCACCGTCACTGCTCAAAATCCCCCTCCTCCCTCCCACCCCAACCAACTCAGCTCCAGCACTCTCGCCCCGGTAGAAGCGGCGAGAAATAAGATGGGGGGGAGAGAGAAATTGTGCCCTGGAAATGCATAGAAAGAATAATGGGCGTAGATTGTTTCGGCGGGGAATTTCCATCATTTGCATTTGATGTTTTATTCATCGTCTTCCAAGATCCATCTCGGAAAAGTCAGGCGGTATATATCCGTGTGCCCGGGTTCTGTGTGATGGAATATACGGGGAGGGTGGGGGGGGGAGTGTTCCCTGGAAGGCGAAAGTTTCCCAGCGGAGACCTGATATGTTTGGGTAAAGGCAAAAGAAGGAGGAGGAGGAGGAAGAGGATGCTCTTACCTTCGCCTCGAGGGGGATGGGAAACCTGGCACAGGAGAAATGTGTACGTCCTTCGCGAAAATAAAATTTATTCTTATACGGGAAAACGAAATTTATTCTTATCCAGCAAGGAGCAGAGATGGTGATGGCATTATCCTCACTCGCCAAGACAGGCTTTTAGGCTCTATATTTTCTTTTCATATATATATTTTTTTCCCCAGTGGCAGGAGTAAATATTCAAATTCAAATAAGATGGAAAAAAAAAATGGGAGAGAGAGAGAGAAGGAGTGGACCTTAAACGCTACTACAAGGTCATCAGCTGTGAAATAAGATTCTCGGCGAAATGATTGCTTCTGTCCCGAGCTGGAGGCTACATCAGGAAAAAGCCTGAATTAAACCATCGCAGCGAAATGGTTCAGACGACACCGATCTCCAGTCTGAGGTGATCTCCCGGAGAATATTTTTAAGTGACTGGCCCCCACCGTTAATGCCTTAGACACAGAGCGGAGGAGGGTTTTTAAAACGAAGAATAGGTTCCGTGGAAAAGCAGACACTGGTGACCTAAGACTGACTGCCTCTGGAAGGTACGAGAGAGTTCGGCCGTTTTGACAATAGGATGGGATAGGCGTCCCCTTCTCTACCAGTAGACATGGGATAGGCATCCTATCCTATCCCCATCTCCCAGACATGAGATGGGCTATCCTGCATCTCCTTTCTGCCATTTGAGTGCACGAAAAATATCACATCTCTGAGGTAATTCGTTCCAGCAATTCCTGGCACAAGTCACAGCCTGGTTATGGGTGATGGGACATTAATTGCCCTCTGCTGTGCTTCCCTTCACTTGTAAGTGATCAAAGGGAAAGGAATCATTGGGTGATTGATATAAACTATGAGAAAACGTGGCACAAGCGAACTGTAATACAAGATGAAGAGGCTACGCATATCATTCCTTTAGGCATTTGAAGATGTTGTTCATAATTTCTTTTATCATCGTGTGTGTGTGTGTGTGTGTGTGTGTGAGAGAGAGAGAGAGAGAGAGAGAGAGAGAGAGAAGAGAGACGTAAAAGGGGAAAATGATTGAAAAAACAAGGGGAAAAACACATTCATTTAATCATCTGTTAATTCACCAACAGCTAATCATTCAATATTAAATGCAGCTATTCATAAAATTTCATCAGTATAAGCCGTTACCAAAAGCCAAAGACGCGTACATTAAAAAAAAAAAAATGACTTCAAAAAGAGATGGAAATTGGCTTAAAAGACGAATTAGCAGAATCGAGATGCGTGTCTTTCATCTAAACGAATCTAAAGTGTTTTCCATATACAGATCCAGTACCTTAAATAAGATTTCCTCCGAATCTCTTTTGCAATAAGTTAGTGAGAATGAAAAACAGAATTAAGACACTTTAGAATTATTTTTTCTGATTTGCCCGTAGATAACAGAATCGCACTTTCTGCAGCTTCGTCGTCTCCTGTGATAGCTAATCAGTATGTGCGAATGACTGCTTCATTTACGCATTTACAAGGGATACAAGCTCCTGCAGGTACAACAGACCATCCCAGATGTAAATTCCCCAGTTTACAACCCTCTCATTTACATATCATTATCTCTCCTAGTACGGCAAATGTCTCACTCGCTTCCCCATGATAAATGTGTCATATACTCCGCCCCATTTTACAAGTCTCCATTCCTATAAATTGCCCCTAAATCGTACGTAATTACAGGCCATCGACTTCAGTCTCAATACCCTCTTTAGATTACCCTCATTTACCTCTGATGATGACAGATCCTCATATTCAGCGTGGTAACGTCAGGAACATTCAGAGGGAAAAAAAAAAATCCTCGTTTGATTCGTTCCTTTGTTCCCCCTCTCTCGCAAAATGATAATCAGTCGTTCAGAGTGAAGTCGTGAAGCAAGAGGATGCTATTCACGGGATAAGTCTAGAAGACGTTCAGGTTGATACATAAAACAAACATCGCCCATATGAACAACCTGGCTAAATTTCCTTCTAACTGGAGGCCGCATCCTCTCTAACAAACGACAAAGGAGAGAGTCTGAGGCTCACTTTCCATATCTTACATATGAATCAAAGAAAATCCCTTCCAGAGTGATACGTATTCTAAAGGCATAACCAGAAATCCATATATAAAGATAAGGCAAGCACAGCCAAGCAGGCAAACGGAGAGATTTATAAAGCACGTACGAAAAAATAATCCCATCAAAAACTCATGCATCACGAGGAACTCGTCAGGTTGGTCCACCCGCCGTAGATGACAGCTCCCACACCACCACAGGTTCAAACCAGTTTGCTCATTCAGCCACAAACCTGTTCAATCAGACAAGCACAGAACCAGTTCTGCAAGCACAGGGAGGCGGCGGCTGAGGCGGCTGCTCCTGCTTGCCCTCCGTTAAGAGATATCAGCCCATTGGTACCAAACACTCCTTGAAATCGTAGGCGATTCGCTGACAGGTTCCCGAGCGAAGATCTCCAGCGTTGATAGGGCAGTGCCTGGGTCATAGGTCATCACTGGGGAGGATACCTGGAGAACAATCACGTCGACATAAAGAGGTTCGAGAACTAGTCGACAGGTGCAGCTGTAAACTCGTTCCTCAACTGTGAACCAAAAACTCGAAGTTGCTTGCAAGGTCGAACCAGTTGGCTGTTGCTTGCTCCTCCTCCCTCTCCCTCCTTTGTTGTCGCCCTGCCCACCCCCTCATTCCCTCACTGGCTTGTCCTCTGTCTCATTTCCTTCTTGTTGTTGTTGTTCCTTATTCTCAATTCCCTTGCTCCTCCTTTCTCTTCCCTAACCAAATATCATCATAGTTGGTTTCTCATCTCTTCTTCCCTCTTTTTTTCTCGTTCCTCTCTTCTCTCTCTCTCTCTCTCTCTCTCTCTCTCTCTCTCTCTCTCTCTCTCTCTCTCTCTCTTTCCCTCGTCTTTGCTTTCTTAAATCACTTTCCCAATTCGTTTCCACCGCCTCCTTGTCTAAATTTCTTCTGTGTCTTTTCATATACTTTTTTCACCTGTTATAAGCCTGTTATTTTTTATATCCTCCATATGTCTTTTCTCACTGCTTCCTTCTGTCTATTCTTCTATATATTTTTCTTGGGAATCTATTAACTTTTTCCCACCGGCGTTTATTATGTTTTGAATCACCGTCTCATTCCATTCTTTTCTATCTATCTTCCATCTATCTCCTGTTCCATTTCCTTCAGTTTCATCTGTCCCGCTACAGTCTTATTTCTCTTAGCTTCCCTCTTCTCATCTTTCATTAGCTACCTCCTCTTTCCTGCATTTTATTATCCAACAATTTATTTTCATGTGGTGTATTTTCTTATCATTACTATCAGCATTCATTACTATTCATGCGGTATTATACTTTAATAAACTTCCTTCATTTCTATGCAAGATTTTATAGTGCTATACTTTATGAGTTCCGTATTTCATGTTAATAAGGTGAACTCGACTCTGACATCCATCAAATGAGATGAAGATCCACTTTTGAATTTCGCAAAGCGAAACAACCTTTAACTCAGATATTATGACTTAATAACATTTATCTGTTGACAGCCACTAAATATAGCATCATACACATACAAACTTAATCATGACTAACTTCACTGGTGGTTAAGTCTTATTTGATGTTAAAAAAGATACGTAACTCCGCTTCGAAATTCTTCAGGTTGAGAAAATTTTACTTTGAAACGAGCAGAATAACGATGCTTTTTCCAAGAGTGCTTTGACTGAACGAAAGAAGGACCAAGGTCTTCCTTCAGAGCCGGCAAATTTCATAACCTTAAATTTCTTTATGAAAAAAGATACCTTAAAATAGGAAAAAATGATAATAAAAACAACTTCGATCATCAGTTCTCATATAGATGGTGAAAGCAACATTTCTGCGGCATTTCCGACAAATGTCTTACACTGATAAGTTGCCTTAAGTCACCTGATGTCTCAGGCCACTAAAATAACGTTATCTTTATCCCTAAGTTAACTCTGTAAGTTCTTTGCAACAATCCCATCGCAACTTCATGTGTAACTTTATAAAGTCAGTATAGGTCGTTTTCTTACAGGCTCCTTTAGTCTCCCTGTAGGTCTTAAGATCAGGAAATTGTTTCAAGTCTTCTTTAAGTAAAAGCAACCCAGTTTATTTAATCATCCAACAAATTCATCCTAGAATCTTCTTTGATCTCCCTAAGGCGTGTTATGCTTCTCTTTGCCTTCCTAAATCCCAAGGTGACAGAAATTAACAAGAAACACATCAAAAAATGTATGAATTATCACACTCCTCCTTCCACGGTATCAAAAAACAAACACAACACATAGCATGTGAATTATCGCATGTCTTCGACGGAAATGAACAAGAACGTACATTGCATGAACTGTACCAACAGTAATTGGTTCTTAGTTGAACAAGAATCCCATTCTAGGCTTCATACTTTAGAACCTGACTTTGAAATAGATCCCAAATTGGATAATTAGAGATGAAGCTTCAACCAATTCACAATGCTCACGCGAAAATCCTTCTATCCAACACGCACACACGCACGGACACTGGAAATACATCTCGCTTAGTATACATGCACACGCTATACACACAGAGAAACAGACTTATCTGAACATAAACACACACACACACACACACACACACACACACAGCGCTCAGGGCCTAGATGATCACAATCCAATAACCACTTGGGCCTAACCATGTCTTCCACGTCATCCAATGACGTTACGGCTTGGCTAGACTCCCTCTTGGGCGTGCTTAGGGAAAGGGGGAAAGTCACTGCTAAAGGCTCTGTTGCTCGTGCTCTTATTTCACTGTCACTATCACTGGTGTTTCCAGTCTTTTGTTAACGTTACCGCTTTTATATCTATCATAGCTCTTGTTA
>JAYMFT010022046.1:0-16375 GCA_038088735.1 Panulirus argus
GATGTTTTGGAAGGAGGTAAATAATGTGCGTAAGACAAGAGAACAAATGGGAACGTCGGTGAAGGGGGCAGGGGGTGGGGTGATGGGGAGGGGGAGGGATGAATGGAGAAAAAAAATGGGTACTGGGGAGGGGTAGAGATAAAGGGGGAGGAGCGGGGGGGGGGGTAAATTGGGAGAAGAAGAAGAAATAATGGGAAGGGGTGGGGCGAATGGGGAGAGGCAGGGGTGAATGGCGAGGGGTGGGGAGAGGGGTGAAATGGAGACGGCTAAGGGGAAGGGGTGAATGGGGAGTGAGTGGGAGTAAAATGAGGTGGATTAGTGGGAGTAATGGGGGGAGAGGTCAGGGAGGTGGAGGCCGTTGGAAACACGTGCACATCTGCACACCGCCCGAACACCTGCGGCCAACACTTACTTGTCCGCCTGCACACCAAACCACGCCAACCGAACACCTGTGACGAACATCTGTCCTCGCCTAGATTATGTACTCCTACAACACGATGATGTTGCAACGGAGGTTCTACCTTCATGTTTCCCCGCTCTCGTTGGTTCGCTTTCAGTAACTGAGCTTTTTTGTGAGTGTCACCTAAGGCGTCGAGGGCAACTGGATGCTATAATCAAGGCGATCTCGTTCCCTACTTCCAGTGTGGTTAAACGGAGCTGTTCAATCAAGGTCCCCCTTGCTGGATAGAGCCAGTATACCTTGCTCAACTCTCGAGACAAAGCTGTTTGCCCAGATCCTGTCGCGAGATAAAATGGTCTGCCCGTTCCCTTCAGTAAGACTGAGTTGTATGCTTGAGTTTCCGTTGCCAAATGGAAGTGTTACACTCGTTCCCCGTTTTTGCTATTAAACGGTCGCGTCCCCGGGGCCAGACAATCCCCTTCGCTCCGGCGCGAGAGCAAAACGCAACTTATTTCCTAAACGGATTCAGTTCAGCGGGGATGAACATGAGTCGTTCCTCTTCTCTTTATCCCAGGCTGAATATTCCACGACCCTGGCAGCCGACTGCGTCCGTCTGTTCCTCGCGTTAAAGCTGACCGTGCCGCATCTCGAAACCCTTTTGGTCGTCCTGGGTGAAGGGGGAGGGGGAATGAATATATATATATGTGTACATATATATGACCCTGTCCTTCCTGGGAACTTGGTCCCTTTTCTTTTTTTTTCCTGCCCTGAAAACTTACGACCCTTGGGGACCTAAAACCCCGGCCGTCACGGGGACTGAAAAAAAAAAAAAAAAGACATTTATTTATACTGGAGGAAATTACGATCTCGTTCCTCCTGGGAGTTTTGTGATACTGAAACGAATCCTGAAGGGGATGTGGGAGGAGGAGGAAGAGGAGGAGGAGGAGATGGAGGAGGAGGAGGAGGAGGAGGAGGAGGAGGAGCAGCAGCAATAGCAGCAGCAGCAGCAGCAGCAGCGGCGGCGCCTCACACTTGTTCGTCCTGGGGAATTTTAAAAGACCTGGTCCCACTGTCAACCAAACGACCCTGTCCAACTGGGATGACGTCTGCAGCCCTGTCCGTTCATGGACCCTGGTGCAGGACGCGACGCCTGAGCACGGAAAGGGTACGATCCACGAACACGATCGTTTACAAACCCTTAAACCTGACGATGCGACTATCGGGCATGGTGGCCTGGCCTTAACGGGGTCAGGTCAAAGTCTAGGTCATAACACTGTGTGTGTGTGTGTGGGTCTCACATCCCGCGCACTTCCACTCTCCCGAAGCGACGACATTCTTCCACTGCTCTTTCAAAAATATGAAAAAAAAAACACAAACTCATGTGAGAAAAAGAACGCATTTCTCATAACAAGCAAATAACACTCACGGTACAAGGTTACTCACGCGGCTGGTGAGTAACACGTAACTCACTGGGCACTGACCCAACGCTCCATATAGCACCCGCCTGACCTTTGCTGATATGGCCCAAGACGTTTATACACACACACACACACACCCGTGGCTAGCCACTTGAGAGCAGCACTCTCGCCTCACATACACACACTAGAATTATTACCGGCGGGGGGGAAAAACTCATTTGCATACAAAAAGAGAAAACTACAGCCTGTTTTGTTTACGCCGTGTGTTCTTCCTGCTTAAGTATGACACACATACATAATGTACTTCAGAGATAGAGCTTGAGAGTGTAGTGTGTGTGTGTGTGTGTGTGTGTGTGTGGAAGGGGGGGGGTAGGAACAGCTGCCCCTACACTTATCTACGCAGATAGAACGTGTTGTGTTGGCTGGATCATTTGTCGCAACACCTGCGCTTATACAGGTGTCAATGTACTTACCTGCTTACATGGCCAGTGTGTGTGTGTGTGTGTGTGTGTGTGTGTGTGTTTAAGTCATTACACATTCATGTGCAATTATGAGTATCAATCTTACTGCATGTCTGTTTATGTAATTATCAATCAGTGTATTTTAACCTGTCACACCCATGTGTACCTAGATATATATACATACATATCTACGTAATTCCTGCGAACGGAAAGAGCCTCAGCCGTGTGAGCACTTCCATGTGTCTAAAACCCTTGAGTGTGAGGGTACGACACGACGCTACGACCCGCGGGTCTGATGGCCTGCTCAAAGGCCAGGCCGTTATATTCAATGGGTCGCACTCTCGTACCTAAGGGTCGTACCGTCGTGCTCTAAAAGGTCGTACAGTTGTGCTCTAAGGGTCGTCGTATCGCGCTCACGAGTGCGAGTAAGCCTTTTTTATCAACGTTTTCCTTTCTTCTACAATTAACCAAATGCAATCCTACGCTGACGACTCAACACTGCATTACTGCACATCCTTCTTCTCTTACTCGATCTGCATCTCGTTTCTACCCAACTCTGTCAATAAACTCAGACTTGAACAGGATATCTCTGTGGGAGAGATGAAATATGGTTAAGTCTAATGCCTTCAGGACCCAGCTTCTGCTAGTCTCTCTGTCGAAAATGTCTCACAACTTTCCCCTCTCATTCGAAGGTTAGGTAATTCCATCTCCTAGCTCAATGAACACACTTGGTATTACTGTAACATCCACTCTTTCTTGGGAACACCACACTACAGAAATATTTAGGTCTGCCTCAAAAGGAACTGGGATTCTTGTTTAGGTGTCGAAATTTCTTTTCCTCTAAACAGTTGCTCCGTGTTTATACAAAGGACTGATCCGTATTTGTATGGAATACTGCTCTCACATCCGGGTTGGTTCTAGCTCTGTATCCTTACTCGATAGTGTTGCGTCGAAAGCGGTCTGATTTGTCAACTCTCCCAAGCTAACATCAAAACTCGACTCCCTTGCCCTACGCCGCAATTTTGGTTCACTTTCCCTCTTCTATAGGTTTTACTTTGGATTTTGCTCCCGAGGGCTGAGTGCTTGTGCTAGACCACACAATACTCGGCAAGTTGTTGTGTCACATAATTACCGTGTGGTCGTTGGCAACTCAAGGGTGGGCCGTTTTGTTAACTGTTTCTTGCCCTACACCTCGAAGCTTCGGAACTCACTACTCTCTCATGTCTTTTCCAATAACTATGACCTTGCACGTTTTGCTTTAAAAGACACAGGCTTTTCACTTACTCAAAAATTCGTAAATATTTTCCTTAGTCTCCTCTTTTTCCCTTTCATGTTTCAATTAAGGCTTGGCCTTGATGGGGGCTTTTGTCCGTGACTGGAGACTTAGAAAAAAAAAAAAAAGTATGTGAAAAGTGTTCGCTGTGTGCGTCATTTATAATCTTCGTAAAGACAAATTTCAAAGCGTGTGAATGGTTTCTGTTAAACTTCAACCGATGTGGAGTTTCTGTCTATGGAACATACAATTAATTTTTTCTGTCTTAAATAGTTCATACCCTCACAAAGAAAAGACATTTTCCATTAAGTTCAAACGAGTTAAAAAGAAATTCCAGTAATTTCAAATATTCACAGAATTCATATGCTCCTGATATCGGGGTAGTATTACCGACCCAACCCAGACGCACTCCAAGGTCAGCTGCTTTCCATATGTTTGCTTCGTCAGGTTAGCAAGAGGCGTGTTCCATCACCAATGCCCGAGCTGCTGCTGCAGAAAACACCTGGTGGCGGCCACAGCTGTGGGAGCCGCATGTGTGGGTGCCACAGCTGTAAAGCCACACCTGTTTCCATCATATGAATCATCCAGTACAGTTTTCCTTTCGTGAATCCAAAAAATCATTTTTCTTTCATCCAAATCGAACAACATAACATATATATACAATGCATAAAATATTTTTCTTATCAAATAACATTCTGGATCAAACGATATCTAGGTTCGATATTTCTATAAAAGCTGAAGACTACTATTAATTCATAAACCAGCCTTCAGGAACTGCCTGTAGATGAAAGCTAATCGTTACTACACATCTGACATGAAAAACGTGATGCTCCAAAAAGAGAAAACGTGTTACCCCATAAAGAAAAATTTACCTAACCAAGGAATATCCGTTACTTAAACGATTTCTATGTAAGTTTTATTTGGTCATTTCTTTCGTAAATCAATAGTATTAGAAGTAGTAGTAGTAGTAGTAGTAGTAGTAGTAGTAGTAGTAGTAGCAGTAGTAGTAGTAGTAGTACTACTACTACTACTACTAATAATAATAATAATAATAATAATAAAAATAATAATAATAATCATAATAATAATAAGCCTCGCTGCTAAATCGGAAAGCGGTCATCCGAATACCTCGCGGTGCGACAGATGGCGCTGACTGCGGGTGGGGGGTCATCCTCTCTCTCTCTTCTCTCTCTCTCTCTCTCTCTCTCTGTCCTGGTGTTGAGTACGTTCACGTTCGCCGAGGTTTACAGCTGCGCATAACTGCGTCTGTTTATCCATATGTCCGCTGGATTATCAGGGCGCTACGTCTTCACCCTGTGGTGCAGGACGTGCAAGTAAAGCATCTGGAGTTTCTGTCTACATTATAAGAAGGCAGAGGAAGGAAACTCATGTGTATACAACGAGATGCCTATAGCGACATCTTAAGAACACTGGAGAGAAGCGACCTTAAAGCGTTACAAGCAAGAGGCCATACAGGCAGCGGCACATGACAGTGATGCAAACCTTGAGAGGAATTTTCATACATTTTTCAAAAATCTCTGCTCGAGAGAAAAATGGAACACCTTCCACCTTAAAAAGCGAGAGATAGGCTGCACTGGAGAGACGCAATGAGTTATCTCCCTCACCCGGGTCTTGCAAGGGCAGCGACACAGAATGCTGACGGAGCTCTGGACAGGACGACACAGCAGAGCCTGAGGAGCATCATCACCACCTCCACCTCCAGCACTTCCTGGCCAGAGGTTCAACATCCTCCTCCTCCTCCTCCTCCTCCCCCGCTGACCAGCCGCTAAACAAGTCGGTGTTGAAACCTCCAAGCCTTGCTTACGTACGTCAGTTTTACTTGCTTGCTTGCTTGCGTTTAGAACAAAACTTAATAAAAGTCACAGGCTGAAGATGGAGACCTGATCCTGGTCTCCACACCGTCACCTCACAAGCCCCTTCAACTACGTGACTGCTCAACGCCCCGCCCTCGACACACGACGCCAACACCGCCACCACGCGCCCTGACATCAAGTTAATGCTTGAGTTTCTATGTTTTGCGCACTGTATTGTTACATCTCTTAACCATAAACAATCAATAAGTGCATGCTGGAAAGTACGTCTGAAGGAAAAAAAAAAAATACTGAAAATATGGATTCTGGGCGAAAATTTGGGTCGATTTTCGCATACGCCAAAAGTTATAAAAAATTTCCCCACTAAAAAGTTAAGTTTTCAAGTCAACGATTTCGAAACTTGGCGATGTGATTTTGAAACGCATTCTCGTTAATTAACCTGGGATTCTTGTATTCTTAAATCCTCTGAAGACCTGAGTATATCAGCACCGTCAGATCCCCTGTAGTTAATTCTGTGTAATTTGTAAAGCGCCAAAAACAGAATAGTTATTCAGCGCTTTTTAGCTCGAAAACATATCTAAAAACAATAATATTTACAGAGAACTGCATATTTGACTTCCCTTAAACTACTTAGCGCTTTAAGCAAATAAAAGGCATGTAGAAACTTCAAAATATTTGCGTATAGTAATATCTTCATGTACTGGCTTCCTTTAACCAAAGTCGTGCACAAAGGATCTTGGAACAAACCCAAAGGACAAACAAAGACATGGGACCTAAAACTCACTCAGTGAACCTAACAGAGCCAGATGGCTTTAACAAAGTCTCGAAGCTCTGCTAGACTTTTCTGCTATTCTCCAGTGGGAGCGACAACAAGACGCAGTTATATTCTTATCGAGCCATCTATTTTAGCAAAGACAAGCCGGTGTTAGGCAACATGAACAACACCCTCCGTTCCCGGACCAGCTCGAACCCTCCCGGACACCGCAGTACACATTTACAACGAAACAATGAACAAACCAACAGTTTCCCTGGCTTTACCTGCTCTGGCCCTTCGAACCAATGCACTTCCCTGTACCCAAACACCCAACACGAAGAACCCAGCTTTCTGCGTAAGCCTCAGACGATGATCTTAAACAAAAAAGCCGAAGTCCCGAACCCGGACTCAAAAACAACAACACGCGCGTGTTCTGGCGTGACCCGGGACCTGGGCATGACTTTTGTCCTGGGCGTACCCTGGGTCCTGGTCGTGACCTTAATCCTCGGCGTGACCTGTTCCTGGGTATGACCTCAGTCCCAGGCGTGACCTGGGTCCGTTGCAGGAGGCCCCTCTACGCCCATGCTGAAGGTTAATAGCTTCACGACATGAGGCCGAGTTGGCGATGACGTACCAGCAGGTGAGCCAAGCATGGCAGCCTGGCAGACCACGTCTCTCTCCGCTGTCTGCCACACCCACCATCCCCGGCGCCACGCCCCAACCACCCACCAACCACAACCATACCCCACGCAAAGCCGAGGTCCCCCTCCCCATGCATCGTCCCCATCAGACACTAACCAACCATCCAACAAGCGACGGAGACTCATAAACAAGACAAAATAAATCAATGATATGCCCACAAAACAAAGGACGCCCGAGCTGTACCCATAAAACAAGGACGCTACTACTGTGCCCACACGAAACGGACGGCCCTGCTATACCCATTAAATAAAGACATCCCTGTTACTGGACCGCAGGACAAGAACAACTCGAAGTGGGTGAGGCGTGAAGATATAGGTCAGAGTGTTTGCGGCCGCCCTTTTGGGGCGGTGACGCGATGCTTGGGCGGCCGCCACCCACCACCGTCCCGGCCAACAACACCATCACCACCACCAACAAACGTGAACAAATAATTATACCTATGTATGTATGTGTGAGTGTTTGCGTGATATATACTCATATAGAAAGAAGAATGATAGACAGATCATCAATTCATACTAGACGCAGACAGAGAAGAAGCGAGACAGAGTTATATATAGCAGCAGCCACGAGTAATCTTTCACACACAGCATCCAGCACAGTCACAAAAACGGATAACCAGATCCGTAACTACATCGTAACTAGGAGGGACCGGACAGCTAGCTACCCGCCCGTCCAGCGCCGCTGTGGTGGTGACGGCACAAAAATAGGGTGACGCCTGTGCCTCCATTTGTGTCAATATGATAAACCCTGGGCAGAGTTATAACGGTGCAGGCTCGGTGACATCTCTATTGTACAGGACAAGGTCGGGGGTTCGAGCCCCGATGATACTTAACTCTGACGCCATTGTGACGCGCGGCTTCTGGCAGTGGTAGAAAAAAAAATCATCATCATCATCATCATCAGGCTTTGACACCAAGCCAACGCCAGGCTTTTGGTAACACCGCCCGGAGGTAAGGTTTTGGCACCAGCCCCGGAGCCAGGATTTGGCACTACCGAGGAAACCACAGGCACCAGTCTAAACACACCAAGCTCCGACACCGACCCGACTCCGAGACTCTCTTGCCTATGAACTCTTGAGGAGGCAAAAGAGAGAGAGAGAGAGAAAAAAAAAAGTTGAACGAGAGATAGTATAAGCAAAATACCCTCGTCAGAAGCACTTAGTTCACAAACAGCACGGGGAGGAGGAGGAGGAGACAAGACAACAAGAACCTGCAACGTCTGACACACACGACGGGTGGGACTTTTTACGTTAAGACGCCTCACAAGGCAGGAGGGCAGGACGCCCTTACGAACTTCTTCTTCTTCTTCAAGATTCTCCCAGAATGCATTATTGACAAACTCCTGAAGAAGGCATTAAAGGGGGGGGGGAGGAGGGGGAGGGAAGTTTCCCAAAGTTTCAAGAGACCTTGAGAAGCCGGATCCCCGCCCCCGTGGATACGAAAGATTACCAACCAATCACACACCAACAGCTTGATTGATCAAAGGAACCAAGGGAGGTGGGGGGGGGGGAGTGGGGGAAAGTATGAGCAAACAACAGGTGTCTGGGCTGGAAGCCCCCGAAGGAAAAACTACCGACTAATGAGGTCATTAAGGATGGGAACCCAAACTGAGCGACTAACTAATGACATCATTAAGGATGGGAACCTAAACTCAGCTTCATCATTTTCTCGCAAGCATGAGACTCGTCAACAAGACGTGTGATAGGAACGGTGGAGGGGGTGGCAGAAGAGTCTACTGGGGGTCGCAGAATGGGTGGCAGCGTCTGCTGGAAGGTGGCACAAGGGGTGGCGAGACCACTAGGTTACCTGTACAGGCGTCAACTGGTGGCAGACGGAAGGTGATGAAGGAGGCGACAAACCAGGTGGGTGGTGGTGGTCTCAAGGGCGGCAGAGAGGGTGTGGGAGGGGGTGGCTGGGGTTGGGGTGACTGCTGGGGCGAGCACTGCATGGCCGCGGCGGCGACACACACTGCGCTGCCGTGTCGTGCGTCCTGGATGACTGACAAAGGGTAAACCCGAGCCGGGGTAAGGCCCTTGAACCTGTGGGGGTGCAGGGGGGTGCTGCGCCTGGGGGAGAGGGTGGTGGAGATGAGGGTTTGCTTTGGGGGAGGGAGGGGAGGGTTGCAGGGGAGGGACAGTGTGAGTGGGAGAGGGGGTGAAGGACAATGCCAGGGATAAGAGGAGGTGGGAAGCAGTGCCTGGGGAGGGAAAAAGGTCAGGGAAGGGGGGAGAAGAGGGGAGGGGGAAGATGAAGGACAGTGGTGCCTTGGAGAGGGGTGAAGTGAGGAGGTGTTTTTCGGGAGGGGGTGGAGGTGCGGGACAGTGCCTAGGGGGGGGGGGGGGGAGGAGTGAAGGGGAGGGTGCTGTGCCTTGGAGGAAGAAGCGGAGGGGAGAGACAAGAGCCTTGGGGGAGGGAATAGGTGTCTGGCAGGACGACCCCAGCAGCTGTTCCCCCACGCGAGTTACGTCACACGTTAAGGGATGAGCGTGACGTCATCCACCTCACGCACACAGGGCAACATCATATCGTTCTCAGCGGCTGTTCTAAAATGGGGCATGAGGGCTAGCATGAAGTGTGAGGAGGGTGGGGGGTGGGTGGGTGGCAGCCTAGGGTGTGATATGAGGGGCAACATGACGTGTTAGGCGAGGGCCAGCATCTGGCGTGCAGGCCAACATAAGGAGTGAGGACGGTATGAGGCTGTGAGGAGCCACGGAAAAAGGGATACGATATCGAAAAATAAATAGAATAGGTGAGGCGTTCCCGGGCGTACAGCAGCGAGCGTATGCAAGCTTGGGGGCGTATGCGGCGGAGGGAGGAACGCGAAATAGGGCGCAAAAAAGGGGCGGTCGTAGGGTGTGAGGTTGCCAGCAGAATGTGGCGAGGGTGAGGACGGCGAAGCAGCAAGCGGTGTCAATGTCAGAGTGGCAACAACACTACAACAACAAAAACTTGCACACACACACACACACACACACACACACATACACACACACACACACACACACACGCACACAGACACAGACACACACACAGGCCATCAGCCTCTCATCCAACATTCAGTGACTCATTATCAGGCCTCTAGAGATACAAGGTCTGGCTGCCATTATCTCTTCCTAACTGCCGGCTTATCTCTCTCTCTCTCTCTCTCTCTCTCTCTCCCTCCATCTGTCTCACATCTGCCCGTCCGTGTATTCCTCAGCCGTCTCTCCCATTCGTCCGTCGCTGTCTTGATGGGTATGCATTTCTCACTGGTCTGTCACTCGTGTGTCTCATTTTTTCATCTCTCGAAGGATGTCTTTCATCCGTCTCTCGTGTGTCTGTCTCTCATCTACCACTGTCCGAGTTAAAAGTCTCATTAACCTACTCTTATCGCTCATCAGTCTCTTACCTCACCAATGTCTCACACCAGTGCATCTCTCAAACTGTCTCCACCCGCCTGTCTGTCATTCTGTCTGTCGTCCATTAGTCTACATGTCTCTCACCCGTCTGTCTCTGTCTGTCTCCCACCTGCCTGCCTCTCTTCTCACCTTCCCCCTGTCCCTCATCTCCGTGTCCCTGCAAGGCTTTGATCTCCCCGTCTCATACTTGCCTACGTTTATCGTGAGGGGGAAAAAACGAAACAAGAACATGAAGATGGCAACCCCTTGGTGCGTAAAGACAATAACAACGTTGCCAAACTCTCGATCATAATACGAAAAATAGATCAAAAAATAACTCTCTCAGTGCGTAAAGATGAGAGGACCGGCGACGCCTCATCAGAGTGTGTGCGCGCTCGGGAATAACGGTCGACGGAAAGCCAATCTTCTATGACTTTAAAAACATTCGCTCTCAGAGAGAGAGAGAGAGAGAAAGAGAGAGAGAGAGAGAGAGAGAGAGAGAGAGAGAGAGAGAGAGAGAGAGAGAGAGAGAGAGGTTTGGTGTGAGACGACACTCCCTCCCCCCCAAGGAGTGTGAGGGTGGGTAAAGGGTGGGTTCCATCACCCCCACCCAGGCTACCCTGCCAACACGAATTGTATAAAATGCAATTTCTTTTTTCATGTAACTGCGACTGTATTAAAATCTGGATTAACTAATAATTAACGATTTATGTGGTACTGAGTATATCTGGGATTATCGTGTGATTATACCTCCCAAAAAATTAAGTCATAAACAGGATAATCATTATTACAATTATTATGATGAGATAATGCCTGGCGCTCCGAGTGGGTATGAGTGTGACAACAGTGATTTGTGACTCGAATTAGGATGTTAAGATTACAGAGAAAGGCTGACGCCCCAGTCAGTATGACAAACAATAGTATGAATACACACACACACACACACGCATTCTACAGCTGAAGAAAGATGAGACCAAGTACCCGATGGGATGAGGGGCAGTATGAGGACAAATTTGAAGCGTAATGGTGGTGGTGGTGGTGGTAGCTGAGATGAAGGTGGGCGAACGCAGAGTCTGTTAAAGCAGGTGACTGTGCTTCTGTTGGTGGAACCAGTGGTGTAAATGGTGGCAACAGCTGTGCTGGAGCCAGTGGTGAAGGTGGCGATGATGCTGCTGCCGGTGAAGTCAGTGGTGGAACTGGTGGGTGATTGTGGTCTTGGAATCAGTGGTGTAGGTGGCGGTGCCTTGAAGCCTGTTGTGGTGCAGGTGGCGGCGATGAAGTTAGGTGGCGCAGGCGGCGTCGGCAGTGGTAGAGACAGAGAGAGCCAACGAGAGAGGCAGAGCTCGTGTGCGAGTGACTGTGGTGAAGCTCTAGTGGGTGCAGGTGGCGGAGGCAGTGATGGAGACGGAGCTAATGGTGCAAGAAGAGCTAGAGGCGCTGGTGGCGGTGATAGAGCTAAAGAGGTGGTGGAGCTGGTGGCGTTGGCGCTGGCGTTGGTGCTGGCGGGGTGGAGGTCCCAGCAAGATGGTGGTGACTCCGGCCTGGCCACACCCTCTCCAGGTCACTCACCTTCCTCCTTCCCCTAACAACGCCAACACCATTTCCCTTCCCCTTTCCCTCCCTCATCTTCTCACACTCCCTAATCTTCCTCATGCTTTCCTTCATTCATAAACTTCCATTAGTGTTGCTTGTTCTTCGTTTACTGTTCTTTTTTTCTTCCTCTTTTATTTCCTCCTCGAGATTCGAGTCGTGGCCTCCGTACTAACCTCGCACGGCCATAACCTTCGCCGCTTGACTAAAGCTGACCCTCCTCCGAGCCTCGTCGAAATTTAATATGACGCTGAACAATTCACGTTCATCAATGTGTCATCCCCGGAGTGGCAAGAGCGTCCCCTGCCTTTGTTCCCGGAGATAAATGCCAGCAAGTGTTCACACAGGCTTCCTGTCCTTGTTCAAATATGCAGTACACAAATATCAAAGACACGCCGTTTTCTGTTGGCCAGAATACAATAACGGCTAGAATAAAATATTGTCTCTGTAACTATTTTATTCTCTCGTCTAACCGACCCCCACCTCCCACCCCCGGTGCTTCCAGGTAAATATCTGGAGCCTTTTTATTAGTTTTGTTCGTCACCTTTAAAGTTATATATTGTGTTGGGATTGGGCATCCAACGGTCCTTCATCCATCAACCGCAACGGACATTTGATGTGGCGTTTTTTACATCGCCGACTTGAAAACCTTTTGCCATCCCATTCATACTCCTCTCTCCCTTGCACGCTGCACCACTACCTTCCCCGTTTCCATGACAATGATGATGAGGCTGTATAACTATGATTATAATAATCATTGCAGGTGCGTCATTTTGCAAGTGTGTGGGTGAGTGTGTGGCCGGGGGAAAGGAGAAGAAAGACTAGTCCATCTTAAAATTTACGATTCCGTTCACACGCCGTGAGGATCACACATAAAAATCCTTAAATCTGACACAATCCTTCGGAATTTCAAGATATATGAAAATACACACCTATGAAAGCAGAGAGGATTCCCAAGGAAAAGAGAGAGAGAGAGAGAGAGAGAGAGAGAGAGAGAGAGAGAGAGACGGTACCAAACTTGGGTCAAGACTCTTAAAGCATCCTTTCAGAGGTCATCTCATCAAACGCAAGAGGCGTACGGTCGTGCTCAAATGGCGAAGTTTTGACTTCCTTCGCTTGGATGTGGTAATGTTGTGTCCTCATGTCCGCCTACAGTAAGGGCTATCGTAACTCCGTGTCGACTTTAAAGCTAACATTTCGTTCCATTCTTGCGGTTCTCAAAATATTCCACTCCAGATTAAAGCAATTATGAGAAAATCCTCCGGGCCAAACACCCCATTCCGCCAGGTTTATTTAGATTCAGTACTCGTAATTATAAAAACTAATTTCGCTGATAATTAGGTGGAGCTAATGTTGCTGGCGGCGACAAGCGGCTAATTCTGATTACTTTCCTGACAACTACACCCGCAGTAAAGCTGCTATACAACTGAAGCTACACTCGCCAGCAACGCAGCCCTCTCGGCTCCTCACCAATATGACGCCAGACACAAACCGTTTACACCTTCCAACACTGCCAGCCAGGACACCACCTCCCCCTACACCCAGATAACTAACGTTATGTCTAACGGTGTCTTCCAATGTATCCACTCATGCCCATCTCGCTCATTCTATGTGCCATGACACTACGGTCACATATACCAAGAGGCCTCTGCAAAAATCTGTGTAGTAAATCGCGTTTCCATTTCGACTGTTCTCCAATGCCTTTACAATCTTCTCTCCGCAGTCAAGTCACTGAGAGAGGAAGGCAAGATGAAGCATCCAGCCCTGGCACCATGATGTTTTAGGTTTTGCAGATTATTCGATTTCATATAGTCAGGTAGTTTACATCTTTGGACCCCCTAAGAATTCATGATGTGTGATTTCAATGCTACCGGTTGGCGGTTTTCATTTGAGATTGTTTCTCTTCCTCCTCTGTGGAGTAGGGGTGACGAGAATCGATTTCGAACTCACGGTGTAGGAAACCAAGAGTCCAAAGGATTCCTGCGGTCCCACAAGAGACGCGTTACATTTCTTTATAAGGACAACGTTCGCGGAGCCCGGTCCTGGCGTCGAGTACATGGGCATGTTCTCAATGGCCCTTTCGATGTACTGTGACGAGGTGGTGAGATCTGCTCTGTGTTAACTCCGGGGAACTGCCGTTAAAGAAGAAGCCTGTTCGACCTCCTGTGTTTATCGTGATTCACGGTTCACTTAGGGCTGATTCATGTTGCTTTCCTAGTGCCTCGCTCATCTCCCGGCAATCGTCATGCGTATGTGTCCTCTTCTGTTCTCTTCTGCTCTTAACGGACCAATGAAACTTGTGGGCCTCGATTTTGTTAATAAAAGTACTTTTTTTTTCTCTCTCTCCTCTCTCTCTGATGGCTGTTATTTCTTCTTCTTTTTACTGTCTTGAGATCTTTTGAATTAATGGTTTGTGTCCTCCAGTACATCTCATATGATGGCTTTTCTTTACTGAGCGAGCCACATCTTGTTTTTTCTCGCTTCCTATCGAGGAGGCGGATTCCTCGTTCCAGTCCGGACCTTGTACTTTTGTCTCACTGGAACGCCTCTGTATTTCATACATTTCAACCACTTCTTCTTTGGCGTTCTGTCAAAAGGGATTCCTACTCAGTCGCAGGCACGTCCAAAATCACTTCTCCCCATTTCATGCGTTTATCACTAACACTCAAATTGCTGAATTCACCTCCACAGTGTTTCGTCCTCAAGGTTTAGCAACTATTATGATTTGTACTCATCGGTTGTGCTCAGAGTACAGTGGACCTCAGTTGGTCATGACACAGGTTAGGTCTAGATTACATGTAAAGAGTACATCTGGTGTTTTAGTTTTCCTCTGGCTAGTTCCACAATTTGCTGATCATGGGAGACCTTGCCACACTCTAAACTGCTCCCTTTCATGGAGCCATTTGTCCGACCTACTCTACGTAGGACTCTCGGACACAGAACGCTCTGGGTCAAGATGGAAGCCTTCATTTACGTGCCAGCCTGGCTTTACACCAACCAAAACACCGCCAGATCAACCACACACACAGGAGGAGGTATTCATAAAACCCTCCAACAAAGAAACGTTTAATAAT
This sequence comes from Panulirus argus, assembly GCA_038088735.1. Taxonomy (NCBI): domain Eukaryota; kingdom Metazoa; phylum Arthropoda; class Malacostraca; order Decapoda; family Palinuridae; genus Panulirus; species Panulirus argus. Next base: position 14,881 of record JAYMFT010022046.1, read on the forward strand.
AATAATAATAATAATAATAATAATAATAATAATAATAATAATAATAATAATAGTCTCTGAACTTATCCTACATTTTCACTGAAAAGACACAGATGACGGGTTTAATTCAGGGTGATGGACACTGCATTTCGCACTCCTCGGCAAGGAGCAGCGTGACACCCCCACTCCACCAGAGTGTCTCTGCTCACGGCCAGCAAGCGTGTGCCCAATCCAGCCACATTCAACGCTAGACACACGGCCAACATTACAACAATTTAGCAATAGAGAAATCGTGGCGTTAAACGGGATGAATGCACGCGCCCGTGCATGTGCGAGTGCTTGCCCGAGTGAGTGAGTATGTGTGTATGTGAGGTTTATATGAACAAAGTGTTCATGTGGGTTTTAGTGTTTACGCTGACTGGAGATCCAAGAGGAACTATCATGGGATACAAGCGGGTCACGAACCCACGCACTGCAGTGCAAATCTAAACCACAGGAACATTATGAACTAAGTTGGCCTCTGGTCTACAATCAACACCTTGTTATTTGGGTTCGCCTTCCCAAAGAAAGATTCATCGTTGTTTTTCTCTTGAAATTTCAGTTGCCATTAATTGCGTTGCGCGCGCACAAACACCCAAGGGGGGAGGGGAGGGGGGGGTGGTATGCGTGGGCGTGCGTAAAGAAACGTTCTGCACGCAACTTAACGACCAACGGCGGCATTTCCTTCAGCCGCTGGGAGGTTATGACAGACACCCACGCGCCATCATCTATCCCTCGCACCTCTAGGTGGAGGGAGGGGCTTCCTCAAGTGCTGTGTGCACAAGTGGAAGACTACGGCACTCTTGCAGGCAATGGTGAGCAGTCTCTACTGAAGGGAGAGATGTTGTGAGAGAAGGAAGAGACCGTAAACAAAGCCTTAATAATGAGTACCTTTCAATCGGCTGCTACGAAGAGCTTTCTCTCAGACTTTCTTGGTCAGTGAGCTTCTCTTGAGACCTCATCCTCCACCAGGAAGCTTCTCTGGACCTCCTCCTCCAACACCACCAGGAAGCTTCTCTGGACCTCCTCCTCCAACAGAGTGCTTCTCTGGACCTCCTCCTCCATCAGAGTGCTTCTCTGGACCTCCTCCTCCAACAGAGTGCTTCTCTGAGACCTCCACTAAGGAGCTTCTCTGAGACCTCCTCCTCCACTAGGGAGCTTCTCTGAGACCTCCCCCTTCACTAGGGAGCTTCTCTGAGACCTCCCCCTTCACTAGGGAGCTTCTCTGAGACCTCTCCCTTCACTAGGGAGCTTCTCTGAGACCTCCCCCTTCACTAGTGAGCTTCTCTGAGACCTCCCCCTTCACTAGGGAGCTACTCTGAGGCTTCCTCCTCCACTAGGGAGCTTCTATGAGGCTTCCTCCTCCACAAGGGAGCTTCTCTGAGGCTTCCTCCTCCACTAGGGAGCTTCTCTGAGGCTTCCTCCTCCACTAGGGAGCTTCTCTGAGGCTTCCTCCTCCACTAGGGAGCTTCTCTGA
>JAYMFT010022056.1:0-16375 GCA_038088735.1 Panulirus argus
ATATATAACTAATAAGATCCCCGTGACTTGTGTGTGGGCGGGCTTTCCCATGCCCATCAGGTTACTTAAGGTAAACTGATATCTCATTGATGTGAGACTGAAAGCTTTTGTCCCGTCGTAGCCGAGCTGGTAACTGAAGTTTGAACAGAAGATGGGGCCAAGCAAGGAGTTCTCATCACCCTGAAGGCTTATGCTGGTTTGTATGAATGTCTGTTGCTTTAACCAAGACAAGAAGGTTTAGATAGATAACTTGTGTGTGGAAAGGAATCTGGATGTTCTGGTTCTGAGTGAAACGAAGCTAATAGGTTAAGAGGACGAAAGGCTTGAGAAGATATCTTTAGAGGTGAAATCAAGGATTAGTGTGAAGGCTAAGAGCTAAGGAAGGGGCAACACAGCTGTTGAAGGAAGGGTTGTGGGAATTTGCAGAAGAGCCTAAGGATGTGAACCCAGAGTCTGTGTAAGAAGGACACGGGAGTTGATATCGTTCCTAACCTGTCAGCAGAGTCTCCTATTAGGAGATTAGTTAAGGAAACAAACTGTCTGCTGGCAAATATTAGAATGCAAGGAATCATTCAGTCAGCTGTTCGTATCCCATAAATGGCCAAAACAAGAATATTTTTCTCAAGTTTGGTCACTGCACATAGAAAAGCACAAAGAGCTAATAGAGAAAGTCCAAAAGAGGTCAACTAAGATAGCACCAAAATTAGTACCGCTGAGTTACAGAGACTGGCTAAAGGATTTCGATTTGCCTACCTGAGTCTTTACAACAGATTGGCGATGTGGAGAGTGAGCAGTTCTTTGTGATATATAGAAACTGAACAACCAGAGGACTTAACATGAAACTAAATAAGAACCTCATTCGAAAAGCTACGAGGAATTGCTTATAGTACAAGAGTGGTGGATGGAATGATCCAACGGAGGACATAGCTGGTGCACACGTCATACATAAATCTAAGAAGTTGTATGATAGAAAAGAACGTACAAGGGATGGGAACCCCACGACTGTTACACTCCCTCCCCCCACAGCACAAATAGGTAATCAAACACACACACACTCACGAAAGATTGAGCTTATTTATGTATGCCGTTGAACTGGTTAATTACTTGAAACTAATGTATGCACTCTCCGTCTTCCACAGGTACGTTCCCATCCGCTTCAGCTCACCATTGCCGAAGTCCAGGGTCACGCTCCCGCCCACGCACCTGCACAGGCACATGCCCTCACGCCCACTCAAGCAAATAGGGCAGGTGGGCGTGGTGTCAGAGGAACCGTTGGGCGCGGCCGGGAAGAGCCTGACCCTCACCGCTGTCAGGTAAGGAGGATGTGTTGACCGCTTGAGGACATTAAATGAACTCGAAACATCCTGATATTCAATTCTGAAAAACTTCTCTCTTTGAATATCAGTCTGTACTGAGAAAACGACTTTGTTTGCATGAATATACAAGAAACCGACGTACATAGACCTTACCATTAAGTCTAAGTCTTACCTTTGAAATTCTCTGCTAATTTGATTCTGACGTTCGTAGATCGAGCATTCAAAATGTCTAGAATCTATCTCATGTTACAAAAGAGTTACATTCATTATGAGATATGAGTAGGGGAAGATTTCCTTACGTACTTCACTAAGTGTAATACTGGAAAGTTTCTGAATATTTTGTTTTCATCAAGGAAGTACCTAAACACAATGTGCAGTTGATAGGATAACAGGGGAAAGTCGCTCCATCAACGATTACTGTAATGGACTAAATGGAGAGGAAACTGCATTAGAAAGAAGCGAGAAGCAATACCAAGAAGGAAAATGCTATGAAATGTCGAGGGTTAAAACAATTCACCAAATTTCCTGAGAGAGGAGGACTAAAGGTGAGTCACATAGGAAAAAAGATAACCAATTGATCTTGCATCGCGAAAGCTATATTGGAGACTAGAAAGAAGGAAATAGGATTTTAAGTACGTGAGAGAATGAGAATTTCAAAGGTTGAAGACAAGAAAAGAGAGCAATGGGGCGATAGCTGATGGAGTTATATACTTCTAATTGCATACATATCGAACATAAACATATTGCTATGAGTTGTCTTGTGAAAGCTGTTTCGTATTTTGAAATTCAAGCTTTTGTGGATCTCTTTCAGTCCTTGATCTTTTAGAGAATCTGAATCTAAATCACTTATTCTTTCTTCACAAGGCTTGTTTCCGAGTGACAGAATTGGTCTTGTTACTCTTCTTTGTAGTCGTTATGGTTTTCTTCGTCTCTAATCAAATATGATGATCAAAACTGAACAGCTTATTCTAAATGAGGTCTGACCAGGCTATTGCAAAGAATAGTATAGCTTATGTTTCTTGCTTTGAAACCAAAGAGCATGTTTGCTTCATTATAAGCAGCCAGGCACTGATTTTTTTATATTAGTTCATCTTTGATTATCAGTTCAAGGTCACTTTCTCCTTGTTCTTCTGATAACGGCTTGCAAAGCATCTTATATTCATGTTTGATATTTCTACCGTATTAATGTGTAATTCTGCATTTGTATACAATGAAGTCGATATGCCGTATCAATGAGCACTACATCGGCTTGTGCACACCACGTCGAATCATTAAGAAATCTTCCTTTCCTTGGGCTCCATTTCCCAAGTTCAAGTTATCGGCAAGTTTTCAAATCCCACTGGCGAGTCCTGCCTTCATACCACTGAGATCGATGAAGCGTGTCTCTGAACCAGTGGGGCGCCTCCCCCTTTAATATCACTCATATTGCTATCTCTAAGATGGTTCACAAACCACCAGTGAATTCGATTTCCTGTGCTGTGAACTTTGCTTTGCCTGCCATTTTTTTCCCCTCGTACATGTGTTACATTACATCAAAAGGTTTTGAGAAGTGTAATTACATAATGTCTGAAGGCATTTTGGAATCTCAGTAATTATACATATGAATAAAGTACCCATCAAGGTCATTAAATATGATCGATTACGGAACCTTTGTTTATATTCGGTTGTCAGTTTATTATCATCTGATATTTAATGATCTAGTCCTTAATTACTGCCATATGTTATACTTGGAACCGAAGTTAACTGTTCGATGATATGAGACACATTTTCTATCTCCTATTTTTGTGAACTGGTGTTATACTAACGAACACCTTCCCTTCTTGTGGCAATTTGTTGAAGATCTCAAGACATCAGTTTTCTTCCTTCATTATTCCAAGACAGATGTCAGAGCCACATGACTTTTCGAATCAGTTTCTTTCCTAGATATATAAGCAATTCACAACTTTGAATTTTAGGTATGTTTAATTTTTCATTTTCTATTCTTGTCACTGTGGTATATCTGAAACATTTTTGTTAGTGAAAATTGAATTGAGTTAAAAGCCATTTCATTTTTGTCATTTGTTAAGGAACCATTTTTTCTTTGTCAGATAAAGGAGCTAATCTGTATTTGATATCATTATTGAACTTTATATTTTTAAAGAATCTTTTGTTGCATAGCTTGCTGACAGGAAGAGATCATGGCTATGGAAGGTAGAATGGTGACCTGGGGTGGTGGAAGGGGCGGTCGTGAGAGGAAGCGGTGAGTGGCCTCATGAATGGAAGGGGCGATAGTGAACTGGGATGAGAAGAAAAGCAGCAGAGAACAGGTGCCGGAGGGAAAGGGGAAGAGGGACGGCGTAGTAAAGAGAACTGTAGCGAGAGGAAAACTGGACACGTATGTATCAAGGGGATCCAAGTAGTCAAATAACATAAAACTCTAAGAAAATACAGAAATGTGGAACAAAAGGTAATGAGAGTAACTGATGGGCGGGAAAAATAGCGCAAGTATGATGGTGAGGAAGGTGACGGGGATAAGGGTACAGCTAACACAGATATAGTCGATTCTGACCACATGATAGATGTCCTGGGATGATGAGACCAGGATGGTGAAGTGGCTGTAAGCTAGAGTGTCCGGTGGAACTCTGTAGGAGCAAGACTTTTGGCATCACTGTTGATGACACACCAGTAATATGACATCACTGTCTACAGACTTTGTAACAAGAGATATAGTTACCTTGTCTAATGTGTTTTGTAACCCAAGCAACCCATTGGGTAGGCATTTGATGGCGTCTGTCATTCTTCTTTTCCACACCACAGCTTTGAAAAGGATGACGACAGCACAACAGGGATTGATCACGACACAACCTGTTCAAGTAATTTTTTAGCCTCTATCTAGATCATGACGGCACGACCATGGGTATACAACTTGGTCTTGGACATGGTTGCCATGGATTAGGTAGAAAGACAGGCCAACATACCCATAGACCTTACCATCCAGCTTAAAGATCATACCGTTGTGCTCAGGTCTCGAACCATCGTGCTCTAGAGATTGGGATCAGAGTTCAAGAATATCAGGTGAGTTATCTCGAGTGGGCGTTGGAAGTGAATGGTATTAGAAGTTTCATGAATCTGTTTCTTACCATCAGATGTTCCCTTTATCTTTGCTAATGTCTTACTGATACATCAAAAAAACTGATGACAACCAACGAGACATAGCAACATATTACACTACTAGCCAGTACACAAATATGGCTAGACCAGCATTCAGCCAGACTGCTCGTAAGGGACACACTATTTTACAGGCTTACAGGAGACTTACACTCTGGTAGCTAAATAGACTGACGGGAGAAAAAGAAGAAAAAGACCTCAGGATGTCGCTGGCAAGAAAACTTATGTCCCAGCACCCACGCCCCAGTTAGGGACGTCGAAGGACTCTGGTTGTCTCGGCTTGATAATGATCTCTCTGGGTGGGTCTTTGGGGCCCTTGGCCACGACCAACTGTTGTTAATGATCCCAGTGGGAAGGTGAGGCCCATAACCGCGGTCAAGTGGTGTTGATTACCCCAGTGGGTTCATGAGGCCCTTGTCAATGACCCTCGGCTTAGTGTTGTCAGCGATCCCAGAGGTGGGTGAGCCCTTGGCCACGACTTAGTGTCTTCATTGACTCTCAGAGGGTGGATGTACCCTTGTCCGCGGCTGAGTGTTGTCAGTGCCCTCACAATGTGGGTAAACACTTGGCCGCGGCTAATTACTGTCAATGGCGGCAGGCCGTGGATTAGTGTTGTCGATGACCCTAGTGGGTGTGTAAGCTCTTGACAGCGGGTAAGTGTTGTCCAGCCAATGGGGTTGATAAATGAACTCTTGACGTGTTTATTTAATTCGAGTGGAGCTAACAGTAATGTGCCGCATAACTGCATAACTGAAACCCTCATACTTTGGCTCATCAGTAAGAAAGTTTGGCTCATTCTTTTACGAATAGAGCCCTAATTTTGTGAGCTAGTGTCGCGTCTAATTGAATCCCTGATATTTTACCCCATTATTGTCAATGATCTGACGTTATGTTGGGTAGATTTTGTAGTTGCATCTTGCTATTGGTGGGTGATATATCATCGCGGTAGTTAAGCATTAGGGATAGAAGTGTCTTTAAGTGATTACTGATATACCAACAATGGAGAGTATGAAGTTAAACATTACATCACGACGGTACATCTCTTGAGGGCGACGGTGCGACCCATACAGCAATACTACCAACTGCCCCCGTAAGGGTCAGGTCAAAGGTCATGCCACCAGGCCTACGAGTCAAACCATAGTGCTTATGGATCGCACAATCATCTTCCATGACCGAAATGTTTGGATAAAGATTCGTACCATTATGGTTTAGGTGGGTACCATCGTTCTCTATGGTCATACTCCAGGAGAGTACCGTCGTGCTCAAGGGGTTAAGAAGATAATAAAACGAACGGGTGACCTCCTTCATATGATACGATCATTTGTCTGTGGATGTTGTTGATACTGGTCTTTACTATCTCCCTGCCAATCCCAAAATACCTCAATCAATAGACTGTATAAAGAACAGAATTACGGTTTGCGATAGCAAACATTTTTTTTTATGTTGAAGGCTCCAGTCACGGACAAAAGTCCACATCAAGGCAGGGCCTTAATTGAAATAAAGAAATAATTATGAAGTGGAAAAAAAGACAAGGGAAAGTATTTAATGAATTTTTGATAAAATGAAAGACCTGTCTTTTGAAATGTGCCAGGTTATAGGTATTTGGAAAGACATGAGAGGGTAGAGAGTTCCAAAACTTTGACGTGTAGGGAAAGAAGCAGGTCTCAAAACGGCCCACCTTTGGGTTGCCGATGGCCACACAATAATCATGTGAGGCAGCAGCTTGCCGGATATTGCGTGGTTTAGCTAGTGGTGGAGGCAAAGAGGCAGCCAGCTCTCTGGAGCAAAAACCAAAGTAATACCTATAGAAGAGGGAAAGTGAACCAACAATGCTGTGTAAGGCAAGGGGATCAAGTTTGGAAATTATTCTGGGACAGTTTATCAGTCGGACCGCTTTCGACTCGCCTCTGTCAAGAAGGATACAGAGCTAGAACCACCCCAAATGTGAGAGCAGTACTCCATAAAAAGGACGAATCAATTCCTTGTATAAACGGGACAGCTGTTTAGAAGAAAAGAAGTTTCTACATCTTACAGGACACCCTGTTTCTTAGAGGCGGACTTAGCTATTCCTGTAATGAGGGGTTTCCAAGAGAGAGTGGATGTTACAGTAATACCAGGTATGTTCATCGAGTCAAGAGGTGGAATTACAGAACTGTCAAAGGAGAGACGAGAGTTGATAGGAGTTTTCGATAGACAGATGGGTAGAAATTAGGTTTTGGAGGCATTAAACTTAACAAGATTTTGTTTACCCACTGAAATATCCTGTCCAAGTTTGAGTTTATTGAGGAAACTGTGTCAAGACGAGATGTAGATCGAGTGAGAGAAGAGGGAGCAGAATTGAAGGATGTGGATGTATGCAGTGTTGAGTCGCCAGCGTATGAGTGCATTAGATTATTTGTGGAGGAGAGGAAATCGTTGAAAAAAATGAGAAAAAGTGTAGGGGATGGGACAGAACCTTGAGAGACACCGCTGTTGATGGAGAAAAGGAGGGAGGCTGATCCATCAACAACTACAGGAAGCTTGATATCAAGGAGCAAAGTGAGGGAGGGAAACCAAAAGAGGGGAGCTTAGAGATGAGACATCCATGACACACCCTGTCAAAAGCCTTAGATATGTCAAGGGCAACTACTGTGACTCCTCAAAATCTTTCAGGGATGATGACCAGACATTAGTAAGATAGGAAAGAATATCACCAGTGGATTTCACTTTGCGGAAGCCACATTGGTGACCAGAGAGAAGACTGTGATTTTCGAGGTTTTTAAGGATATAGGAGTTGAGGATGGATTCAAAGATTTTGGAAATGGTAAATGTCAAAGCAATAAGACGATAGTTAGAGGAGTCAGAACGGTCACTCTTCTTAGGGATGGCATGTATCAATGCGTGTTTCCAAGAAGGAAAAGTTTTGTTCTTCAAGCAGAAACGAAACAGACGAGCAAGCACAGGTGCAAGGTCAGAGGCACACTCTTTCAGTACACGGGATGGATGCCATCAGGACCATAAGCCTTTCTTGTGTCCAGAGAAAAGAGAACTTTTCGGACAGTTCGAAAAGAGATTACAGGAAGAGTCATAGGCTTAGTAAGGGGTTGAGGGAATGTTAGAGTCATCCAAGGTGATGCTAGAGGAGAAACGGGAACCAAAGAGAGTTGCATTTTCAACGGGAGAGACAGCTATAATACCGTCAGGACGGAAAAGTGAGGGAAAGGTAGAGCGAAAGAAGTTGTTAGAGATGCCCCTAGCTAAAGACCAAAAGTACCTATCAGCGGATGACGACGAGAGGTTATCGCACTTCCTCTTAATAAAGGAACGCTTAGCCTCACGGATTACGCTTATAATTTCTGCTGTGGTTGCTTTACTTGTTGCTAAAGTGTGGCTGCAACACTGGCTGCATATCATTAATGTTTTTCTTTACAAAAACTTGTTAACCTTGTTGTTATGTTAAATATTGACGCATGGTTTTGTTCTTTATGCGTAAGAAATAACAATCTATAGGTGCTTAGCCCAATAGAATGTAGGAGTAAGTTGACAAGAGTTGCCAGAGAAGGTGCCATGATTTTAACAATGCTGTTGGTATTTAGGTAATGAGGTTTTCGGTTATGGTAAGTTATAATGTGCTCAGAGTAGTTCAGTCTTCAAAACCAATAGACGAAATGCATTTAACCGTCATCTAAACTAAAAGAGTGAGGATACAAACACTTCGAGTATGAAAAGAGTAGAATGTTTGCCGAGTAAATCTTTACTTTTCAAGAGGGTTTCATCCGGTCTGTGATAGCCACTGGTGGCGGGTTAATCTCACCGGCAAATTTATTGCAAGAGGAAGAACCTTGCGGAGATGATGATGGCAGAGATGATTCTCTGGAGAAGGTCGGAGGCAGACAGAGGGGATGAAGACGGTTAGATGGAAGGGTGTTGGAGGAAGAGAGGGGAGGAGGAAGTGGTAAAAGAGTGGGATGGAAGAGTGATGGGGAATCATTAAAAGGAAGTGACGATTACGGCTAGAAATAAGAATGTTGAGTCTCGCATTGTTTCATGTACTTAACAATGCCGTACTAAATTCAGTCCCAAAAAGTACCAGGAATACCACAATTCTTATGTTGATGATGTTCTTATTGTGATAACAAAACCTATTGATTATATCTCTTATGTTGAATATCTTGGTCCCTCAGTCACATATACCGCAGCCGCTGAACAAAAAGTAAATTTGTAGTGCACAGGAAGTCTCAGACCTCTCTAGGTTGTGGTAAGTTCCAGCCCTAATTATGATGCTGATGTTTGAAATTCTAAAATGATGTAGTTGCCTATATTAGGTCTTAAGTACATTACCAAACCAGCTTTGTCCTACCCAATAATAAAGGTATTAGTAGACTATAAGAAATGCCAAATGAAGCCTTAAAGCTTATGCTTGGCTGTGCTGAGGCCACTAAAATATTTAGTAGGCAGAAAGAACTTACGTAAAGCTCCCGATGAGGATGGAATACTTATAACCAATCTCACGACAGGACTGGTAGTGAACCAAACATTTTTGTCACGTCAAAGAACAAGAGATTCAGAATACATCCAGAAAACAGCCACTCATGATATTAGATTTAGAATACATCACCTACATAGAACTAGGAAGCAACAACATCTCCCTTTTGCTTTCACCATACCCACCTTTTTACTTAAGACACTGATTACTCATAATTTTCACCTTCATTGCACTACCAAAACCAGTGTTCCTGAACACACACAGAAACTCCAGGTTAAGAATAACAACACAGAGCGTCTACACTGACGGCAGCTTCTCTGCTGCTGGGAAGGCTGAAAATGAGACTATTGTGGCCCAGCTTAATGGTATTATATTAGAGAAGAATGTTTGAATGAACGATTGGACATCCACCTCACAAACCTGATTGCTTTATATACTAATCGCTCTTGAGACCTCAGAAACTACAACCACAGAATTATTATCAGTGATTCTCATTGTTTACTTAAAAGGCCATGAAATCAAAATGTATCATGCTTTTATCTGGTGCCAGACGCTGGTATGGGCGTGTTACTGGTAAAGCGATTCACCGTAAAATTTTGTATATTCCTTCTCGTCGCATAGTCTCCGAGAGCATGACGAAAATGAGACTTGAGCCAAACGTAAAGCAGATGAAGAGGCTGTTAAGCAAAGTAACGGACTGTCATTGACAAGTATAAACACTCAAATCAAGAAAGAAATACATGTCTCTAAAGCTAGAAGGTGAGTACAGTTAGTCAGGTGCAGATCCATTTTCCATCATGATGGCAAGCAAAACATTTGTATGATGAAATTAACTAGATCGTTAGACTCAAGTAGTCGTCACTGTCACCGAAAAGCTAGGCTATGGGTTCTAATGGCGCTTTGGCCTATCTGGAGATGTTGATCGTATGAATTATAAGTTTTGTAGCCAATGAAATGAACGCTATATCTTAGACGGTGTAAGATTTGAACATTTTAGGGATAGAACCAAACAAACATTGGAGGCGCAACACCTTATTGTTAGTGAATAAGATACCTGAAGTTCTGACATTTGTATCCACTTTTTTGCATCCAGTTGATGAGTTTACCATACTGAGATTTTAACTCACGTAATAAACCAATTATGGAACATCTTATGTTATAAACATCTACGAATAGTGGTCTGACAAAGACCCTTTGTGAACTCTGTTCTCCACTAGCGCTTTGGATGACAGGATGAGGCAGGCTGGCGCAATGATTCAGCTGCTAAAAGAGAAAAATGAAAGGCAAATGGGATGGAAGAGTGATGGCGGAGGATTGGAATGGGTATTGGTGTTGATCGACTGGGGTGAACCGGGTGATGTAAGACGTATGTGATGGAGAGGATTAGATGGAGGGATAATGGAAGGTTAATGGGATAGAGGAATTGATGGAAGAGGAATAGGGCTGATGGTATGATGTTAAGAGAATAGAGAGGGGTCATCAGGCCACTAGAGATGGAGGCATTGAATGACCAGCGAGATGGAATCGATGGAAGAGGAGCGAAATGGATGACCGGACAAGAAGTGGGAAGGAGAGGTGGAGGACGATCGGTAAGGAGGGAATGGAACACAAATGAGACGGAGAGGATGATGATGGACGAGTTTGTTGGAGTTTCAAGTGCTATATAACAGTGTCCGAGCCAGGTCATGGTTAGTTACCCATAAAGTGAATGGCTGAAAGCCATTATCGATAGCTTTAATCCTCTGGGAAACAGTTGTGGAGAGAAGATGATCATGGAAAGCCATTATTCAAAGCTATAAATCCACACTGAAAATGATCAGACCAGTAAAGGAATGTGTTCGCTCACCGACCAGGGGATCCGAAGTTTGTTGCTAATCGCTTGAAACATTCAGGAACAGCAACGTAGGCGAGATCCCATCAAACCATATTGAAGAGATTAAAAAGAAGTGAGCTTGAACAGTGACAAGAGAACACGTGTTCCATATGGACTATAGATTACTTGACAATTGCTGGAATAGTGGAGAGAAAGTACTTGGGTCAAACAGCTCTTACTGCCGAGGATATACCTCAAGGAAACTCTTAGGAAGTTATTCCAGGCAGTGACCCTAAAGCCAAGATCAGGACATTCAAAATCGCATTTTGGAAGTCAATGGCCATAAGAAAATCTTTCTTGTCTTGTGTATAGCCGGGACCGTAGGTGCCGTTTTTTTTTTTTTTTGTCACAATATCGTTTAAATACAAGTAAAAAAAAAAGACTAAAGGAAAGTTTTTCAAGAAAGATGATAACGTATGGAAGCAAGAACTGTACAGCAGCTGGGGTTCCTCGCTTCCCCTCTCCATTTAGGGGGTGGAGGCTAAGTATAGCAGTAAGAGCTCTCGCTTCTTTCTCCACCCATAGGTAGGGGATGAATGCAATAGTAGGAGTCCCTTTACTCTCACCTTAACACAGGGAGTACGGGATAGATACAGTAGTAAGAGCCCCTCACCATCCCTCTCCTCGTAGAGGGTACGAGATAAGTATAGTAAAGAGGAATGAAGCTAATCCAGTCTGATATCCTCGGCAGGAAAGCTGAGGGTAATGAGGATCTTTCGGAATGTGCACATAAAACAGATATGATATACTGTGGTATTAAACTGTGGAGGTGGATGAACAAACTTCCTGGGAACATTATGAGAGGCCATGGTCGGGAATTTACAAAGTAATAAGCAGTTTAACAGAAACAGATGGGAAGGGTGTGGGCTGAAGTACAGCGGTAATGTAGTGTCCAGACGTAGCCCGGGCAGTATCTGGCCCTGACAGTATGTGGTCCTGGTAGTGCTTGTCCCGGGCACTTTATGATCCCTGTAGTACCTGGCCCTAGCAATATCTGGTACTGGCAGCAACTGGCCCAGAGGTATCTGGTCTGAACAACATTTAGCCTTGTCAGTATCAGGTTCTGGCAATATCTGCACCTTAGACAGTAACTTTTCTTGGCAAAACAGAACATATTAATCTCCATAACAACACTGAAACACATGATTTAATGTCCATGTATGTCAACATGCAAGGACTCACGTCGCATAGAACAACTACAGTCTCCTTTTGATGTGGCATACTGAAGGAGTCAAATGCAGTATTTTTGGCCATAATTGAAACGTAACTAAAGATCAAGTAGAAGCGTTGGACTGCATGTCGAGATACACTTATAACAAATGAACTCCTGAACTCCTCTAATGATGTAGAAGAAGCGCTCGTTCTCAGGGTTGAAATCTCAGGTTTGGTCATTGCTTTGATCATTATAGACCTCCACGTCTAAATCCACAAGAATTTTACGGGACAAATAACAAACTTAATATCATGTCTTGATCTTTTTGGAAACCAAGCCTCAAATAAACTCGTCTTAGGGGACTTCAACTTGCCACATACTAGATGGATACAGGTAAGAAATAACTCTGTAGCTGAAACTACCGACACGGGAAGCAGCTTGGACGAACATCTGAAAAAAGAAAATTATTCAAGCAAGGTAACAAGTTCTCCCTCAGACAACAAATAAAAAAAAACTGTGAAATTAATCTTTACAGACAATGCAGACCTGACATCACCATCTCAAACATACTGAAATCTGACCACAGCCTAATCAAACAGGAGCAAGTTTGGATACTAAACCACCTGAGCATAACAAACAGAATCATAGAGGTGTATTCAACAATTTCAATTCTAACAGTAAGCGGATAACTTGGAAGGATGCAACGCATTGGGGAACCCTGTTGAGTACCAAGATAAAGAGAATATAAGATATGACCACTTTAGTAATCCAAATTTGCAACATACTTATTAAAGTGAGATGAATGCATAAAAGATCTAGAGCAGAACGAGAATTACGAGAACCGTACAGGAGGCGAAAAAGAATCGCAGAACTTTTAAAAATACCACAGCTCACTCTGCAAAGATAAGAAACCGTGTCATACGAGTTGTCGGCCACAGACCATAAACTCAAAATGTCATATGAAACACAGGAAAAGTTGAAGAGGAAAGAGCCGTTGTCGAAAGAAACAACCCAAAATATTTTACTTATGTGCGAAACAGAAATTGAGGACTGCAAACTCCATCGATCCCCTGGGAACATAAGAGGGTACTTTTACAGACGACTGCCAGGAGGTTAGGGAGATACTAAAACAGAAATATGAATCAGTATTCAGTGAGCCAAAAGTGATTAAAAAAAGGCTCAAAATATATATTTTGAATAGCACTTCTCCTCTCTTACAACTCACCACAGGATATGGACAGGACGATTGAGTGCACCCCCAGGAACACTGCCCCAGGATCGGAGGAACTCTATCTTCAGAAAGAAATACGAAAAACCTCTTGCACGAGCACTAGATATTCTGTGGAAGAAAAATCTGCAGTCTTATCTGCCATCATCCCCGAGAGTTTGAAGGTGACTCACATAGATCCACCCAACAAAAATGGAAGCAACGCAGTCCCGGAAAACTGTTGACCGATAGCACAAACATCACACATTATTAGAATTTGCGAAGTTCTAAGAGGCAAACTGACTAAATCTAATGGAGGTAGGGAATATACATAACCCAGGACGACATGGTTTCAGGGAGAGAAGATATTGCATTTTTCAGTTGCTTGACCACCATGATATACTACTATTGATGAGACTTTGGAGGAGACACAAAATACTTATTTGCTTTGCACATATTTTATAAAAGTATCGGATAAGCATGATCATGATGTTATAGCGCATGAAATGTGTAAGACAGGAATAAATGGATAAACAGCTTTTTAACAAACAGATCACCCAACACGTAGTTGTATACCATGCCATCTCCAGCGCCTCCACAGTAAAAAGCTGTCCCCCAAGGAACTGTATTTAGACCCCTACTATCCTTCATTCTTATATCTGACACTGACGCAAACACGAAACGCAGTTTCATATCGTCCTCTGCAGATGATACCGAGAACAACATGCTTTTTAATGGGGATAAGTCTCACCTTCTTTGGTATGGGGAAAATGAAGAAATCAAAAACAATTCAGAATGCCGGACGGACACAGATTTTGTCATAATTCAGTTGAATAATATGATAGACCTACGGACGCTTCAATAGAAGAAAAACGTGCGATAATATTCTCCAAGGCGAAATGGCAGAATTAAAAGTGTTGGACGGTCATTCACACCCCATTTTAACGTGCTATAGGAACTAATATTACCGGGAACTGAATTGGTACATCATCATCTGTACCTGAAAAATCCTAGATGGCGCCACTTCCAACTCATTCTCGGAAATAATACCCGGCTGGCACGACTGGCATGGAAGACTAAAATACTGCCTCTGAAACCTAAAGGCGCGATATGCACAAGAAGAGAGAACACCTTAAACTTCCGGGGCCGGAGACTCTTCAACCCTTGCCTGCAGCCATCAGAGCACCATGGAATGCATTGTGGATAAGGTTAAAACGTGCACTGGATGAGTAGGTATCAAAGGAGCCAGACTGTGGTGGCTTCGTGGGCCTGCGGGCTGCAGCTTCCACACACACACACACACACACACACACACACACACACACACACACACACACACACACACACACAGTATAAGCTAGATACCCTTTTCTTGATCAGCCCAAAGGGAGGATGAACACCTTTCTTGGTGTGAGCCAACTACAACAACTAAGAATTGAGCCCATCGGGGATCAGCACGAGCTGATTTATGGTCAGTAACGCTAAGCGCTACACCACGGAATCCCCTATAAATACCAAGGATTAACATTCTTAATTTCTTTTGTTGTTGGTGTGTGTGTGTGTGTGTGTGTGTGTGTGTGTGTTGTATTCTTACGTCCTATTATTCATTAGAACATTTTACTTTCGTTCTGTTGTCATTGGTCGTTGCGGAAATGGGAGAGATTAACGGAAGAGATCAAAATTTAGAAAAAGCTATGTATTCTTGCACGCGGAACCAGACTAGGAAGGGGAAGAGCGAGGAGAGCAAGGTGAGAGTGTGGAGAGTAGCAACAGACCACTGGGTCCTCCGAGGATGTGCGATAGTAGAAGACATCAGGAACTCGCAGATTATTTGGGTAAAAGTTTGAGAGTATTTAGATAATTCAAGCTGTCACTGTGATGAAGGAGGCGAAAGTGATATAAGTCGTGGACTTCAAGCGAATATCTATCAAGTCCGTTCTTATACATATTTATAGTACTGCTCTCAACCACTCTAATTGCCAAATCCTTCCATATGTTAACAATCCTGTTGAAGAAAAAATACTTCGCCTCAATCGATATAAAACATTTGTCCATGAATTTGTATCCGTTACTCGAGTGAAATCAAAGGAATCAAGTCATAATCAAGTCATCAAAGCCTTTGATAATTTTGAACACTTGTATTAGACCATCTTTAACTCACCTCTTTTCTAAGCTAAACGGATTCAAGTCGTCTCATCTCCTCTCGTAGGATATGTTTCTCAGCCTCTCAGCCAGGGAATCAACTAGCGAGCTCGACCCTGCTTCGTCGCCTTTCTGCCTGTCTTTTTTAGGTAATGTTGTTGTTGGTGGTGAGGACCGCCGTGCTGTGTCCAGTCCTGCTGGTGATGTTGGTCGTGTTAGAACTATTTCAAATGCTGTTGGATGTGTTGTCTGTCATTTTGCTATTCTCCCTTGTTCTGCAACCATTGCTGTTTCTGTGGCAACCATTAACAAAGTAACTGTTGCCGTATTTACCACCGTTGCCGCTCTAGTGATGGCCCTAGGCAAGGAGGGATGCTGAGGAAATGGGGGTGGAATCGCTACCGAAGGAAGCTGTCAGGTTGAGACAGACGGGTTATGAAGGCGGCGTCGACGGTAGGTCTCTGGTGGGCCATTGTCAAACGCTGAGAACCTCATCACCAGAGACCCTCCTGAGGAACGTGGACAGAAAATGGGAAGGAAAGAAATTTGATGAAATTGGACGCTTAGCTCCGCGTGGGACTGTGTAGGTGTGAATGACATTAGTGTGTATAGTGAGTATACACGAGGGTACCTGGCCTCTACCAGCAGCACATATTAGCTCTGCCTTACAAGTGTTACCGTCGATACGTATCGCAGGTAGACAGGGCAGCTCTCTCACACATGCATCCTGTTTAAGATACTAGTCAACTCCAAGGATCAACGGTAATGTCTATGTAGCAGTGCATATAATGTACAGATGTACATCTTTATAAACGATTTCACCTCTACACACCTAGGAGTCGAACCCAGGTAACAAGACGGCAGTGTGTGCGTGTGTGTGCTTGTATGGGTGTGTTTGTGTGTGTGTGTGTGTGTGTGTGGTTAATAGTGATAACGGTAATGATAATATTAATGATAATTATGATAATGATATTAGCAATAATAATAACATTAATAATGATGATGATAATGATATTAATAATAATAATAATAATAATAATAATAATAATAATAATAATAATAATAATAATAA
>JAYMFT010022067.1:0-69417 GCA_038088735.1 Panulirus argus
CAGGGAATACGTGGGAAGTATTCTTTCTCCCCTATCCCCTGGGATATATATATATATATATATATATATATATATGAGTGTGTTTGTCTGTGTTGGTGTATATGATTACCAGCGTCATATTAACACGACTAACGAAGTAATCCGAGTCTGACTTCCATTTATCCATGTTTATAGCCATTTTCTTTGACGACTCTTATGACATCAATATTGGACTAGTGCTATAGCAGGGATGAGCGTATTGACGTTATTTTTATCATTCATGCTGGGATGAAAACAAGGTTGCGGACTTCGTTTTATACTGCTAATTATCAACATTTGTTTTTAAATGTAATTGGCTGGACTGGGTACACACCGCTTCCACATCTTTCAGACATATCCTGGACATGTGTCCAGTCTGTGTGTTAGTGAATACTAGACTTCTACACATGTAAGAGCGTCTCTTTCTCTGTACATCTATTCTTCCTTTTTTTCCCTTAATGTGATGATGTACAGTGTACATGCGTAAAACGCCAGAAACAAGAGAGAAAAACATTTCGTGTACACCATCTTGCACAGTATCTCGTGGATGCCTCAAAAGCATCACAAGAAAACTCAACAAACTCTTAAAAGTAAAAAAAAAAAATCTTTCGACGCTTCAGATGAACAATAGGTATACTTTTCATGCGGACGGGTGCATGTGTAAATGGAAACCTGTGTACGAAGGAAAAATATATGGTGCTAAAAGACTCAAAGCAGAGGTTACGAGCGATCAGAGAGGAGCTCCTGCACTGTTGTGTCCGTTGGGCACAGCTTGCTACTGTTGCTTCTACTGTTGTGGCTATCATCATCCACCATAACGGGTGATGGTGGTAATAGTGAGGTTTGTAACAGCGTGGGGAAAGGAAACTCCAGCCAGCCTCATCGTCTGTGACTTTGATTACACGTTGGTTTGGAAATAGCTTCATAAAGTGTCACTTATATACTACCAGTGAAAACAACTGCAGATGAATGATAGATTTCCTGAACGGATGTTTTAGGGAAATGATTGCTAGATGAGGCTGGAATATCTCTTCACATGTGCATGACAGTCAGTCTGGACTAGGATTTTGTCTTTTGTTGTCTGTCTTCTGGCTCTGATGTGTTCAGTCATTGGACGCATTCGTGCATACGTCATTCCTATCATTCATTAAAAGTTCCTAACCAAAACCTGTATGAGAGGTGTGTTGTACTCTGTTCACTGCGTCTAAATTCGAAAGATTAGCTCCCCTCAATCATAAGGCGCAGACAACACGAGGGAGATGGTCTCTTTTGCCTGCAGAACTCTCATTATAGCGCGTGCTATGGGGTTCTGGTTTGCACCGCCAGGAGCGCTTTAACAGCGAAGGGGATTCTCCCCCTCCCCTGCACGCTACACGACCCCCTCCCCTTCCGTCACCCCCTCCCCTGCACCGCAAGAATGTGTGCATCGACAGCTACCCGATACACACAGGGCCCCCTTCCCTCCCCTCCTCCCTCTCCCAAACTTTTTCCTCCAAGTGTTTAAAAGAAAGGAGAACAAATTTCACCAGTTTCCTCTTTTCTTTTTGAGATTCTACCGTGTACTCTGTTAATCGTCTCCACTTGAGCCAGATTCAAACCTGAGCTGGTGGTGGACAAGCTACGATGGAAATGCTGATAAAGACTACTCACCTCAGTCAAGAGCTCATGTTATGATCCCACTCGTCTCAGTCTATAGTCCACGTTATAGTCTCACTTACCCCAGTCAGCAGCAAAGATGATCCAATGCCTTTACAATCGAATCTGATTAATACTTATGATCTCTGTGTTCACTGATTATACTAATCAACGCTGCATATGAACGCGCACTTTCGTAGAACACACAACCCTCCAGAAGCCAGGGTTGAAACCTTGCTCCTTATGCGTGGTAGGCATGTGTGTGTGTGTGTGTGCAGCTTAAGATTTTGCAGCTGACAGCCTCGGCTATCATTTTATCTCGATGAAACTTTCGCTGAAATGTTGTTCCCAACTTTGCTTCACATAAAACGCCTCGTACATGAATGTGTCGACAGAAACTGTGCCGTCTAGTAACTTTCTGTCGCTGGCAGGGTGTCGATGACCTCTGACCTCGGTTGAGTTCATCTGGTGACCGCGAGAGCCGAGCCAATCATGTAAATTAAATCCGCTGTCACATAACTCTTCACAAAACATCAACATGATTATCTGAAAACAACAGAGCGTAGCAGACGCAGGCTTCGGGAATTATTTTAGCGAGGAATTAAAGGCTTTTTGTGAATGATTAACTCCAGCAGTGATTAATGAAGTTCGTTCAGAGAAAGACTGACTATAGAGTAATCAGCGTTCCAAATGCATTATAAATTTTCCCAGTGATTAAACAAGGAATTGAGTATAATTCTTATATAGTCTTTTCCATATATATATATATATATATATATATATATATATATATATGAAAGGGTAATCGCAGTTCAAGAAGAGCTCAGGTGATTTAATTCATTGAAACTTTACAATACACTAAGTGTTTCTGGGAAGAAATCCGCCTCGCCAGTTGTAAACAATTCACAAAGTTTCAGCTCCTAACACAAACACAGACCTTTAGTCCCTCTTATCTCTGACCTCACACAAACACCCACATACAGACAGTGGGGTAAGGCAATAATCTGTCCATATGAATGACATTCTTTTTTCCGGACTAAATTTTATTCTTTTTGCAGTTCGTAATGAGGACAGAATATTCTCCCATGACTCCAAACACGAATACTTCTTAAAGTAGGTGTTCTATGATTTACATTTGCCATCTGTCTTATCACTGTTACGATTTGTCTGCGTCCCTTTGCAGTATTTGGCAATTTCTGCTACCTCGTTGTTTTTTCATAATTCTAGCGTATTCAGGTATGAATTCACCTCGTTCGGCAAATTGTTAACTTAGAACAATAGTAATGGCCCTAACACTGTTCCCTGAGGGACCCCACCGCTTATCACCATCGCCTAGCTTAAGAAGGTTTTCCTAACATATGTTCTGTGTTCCTTCCCATTTAGGTCGCTGTTAATCCATTTAAGGAGACCTCCTTTGATCCCAAATTCGATGATCTGTTTCATTAATCTCCTGTGGAGAACATAATCAAAAGCCATCTAACACTCTAATACATTCCACTCATTTATCCCCTTTGTTCTGTGTCATTCCTTACAGATCGTCAGGTACTTCTCCGTCTGCTTCTGATTAACTTCCTCCTAGCATGTTGCAGGTACTGATCGTTTGATGGTACTGGCTCCAATTCGGGGTGATTCTTTCTTACTTTTTTCATATGTGATGGTCCAACGTTGGCTCTTGTCCGTTTCGTTAGAGCACTTCTCAGTTAGGGATATTTTTTGCGCTATATCACCAATGGTTTGGCAAGGGTTCCCGCTGCGCGCACTCCCTGGGAACATATGGTGAGGCGTCATCTGGACCATGAGCTCTGTACGGGTCAAGTTCCTTCATGAACCTCATCACTTCCACTGGCTTAATTTCAGTGGTCTCTGGGGTATTCTCCCCTTCCCTAGCTGGTAGTAATGGCTCCTCTGGGGCTTCGAGTATGAGTATACTTCAACAATTTACATTCATCTCCTCAAACATGTCCTCGTTTGTGTGTGTGTGTGTGTGTATGTGGGGTACATAACAAGCACAAATCTTACCCAGTCTTACTTTATCTTCAGAAGATTATATTCTTAGAGTGATTTATATGACAAACGAAAATTATAGGTATGATTTTGTAGCCTTGTATGGATTGATGTACTTGACCGTTGTTATACGTCAGAGTATAATCTGTTATACTCTACTGTATACTGGACTCTTGTGAAACGTAGTAGATTATATTCCAGGCTGATTGCCTGGAAAAATACGGTTATGTCTGTAATATCAGAACCAACTGTATGTATTGAATTGCTGAACAATTCCATGTAATCACGGTAACCATTAGCATGGTTGTTGTATTAGGCAATATGTGGATGGAACTGTGAACTATCGCAAGTTTTATGTAACAGATTAAAAAGGGAAAAGTATTTCCGCCAGAAGAAACATCAATTTTGTGGGAAGAATAAGTTAAATCTTTTTTTACATAATTAAGAAAAGATAGATAATAAAAAACAAGCAGACTATGTAGCTGCTACAGGTAGTAGAAACAACAATAGTGCCAGTAGAGCCAACAGCATTGCTAGTAAAGTCAGCACCAGTTCTAGCAGAGCTAAGCAACAATGCCAGATGAGTCAATAGCAGTGCCAATATTGCCAACAGTAGTGCCGTTAACACAGCAGGGGTGTCAGCAGAGCCAGCAGCAGTGCTTGGTTACATCAGGCTATACCTGTTGTCATGCTGTATCTGTTGAGAGTCTCGGGGTTGGACCAGATACATTGCTTCCCGTCACAGTTCATCATCATTAGACAGTAGGACTCGCATCAAAATGAAATACAGATTTTGAATTATTCCAAAACCCAGTAAATTTTCGGGTATCAAAGGCAGTTGGTCCTTTACTATAATAGTGTCATACAGTATCACAGCACATTACGGTGCATTACACTTAACGAGACATTTGTTACAAAACATAGACCACACTGGATTATCTACCGCTGCTGTTACTTCACCCAGACCACGCCTCCCTGGGCCTCACCCTTGGGCATAGACCACCACACTTCACAAAGCGGGCGAGAGAGTACTAGTTTCTCACAGTTAATGTCAGAGAAAATGTTTGATATATTTCAGTTTTTTTTTTTTGTAAGTTTACCTGGAGCGACGTGCACACGGTGATTGTGAAATGTTCAGAACTGTACATTTTTTTTTTTCATTTAGTTTGTAATTCTTTTTAAATGAGTATTTCATTTAACACAAAGACGGCGCTTGCCATCTGCCTGTCGGAAACCACTGTTGAAGTCATCTGTGGATCGTGTCGCAGTCATAACTGTAGACATACTGTTCGCTGCACAAGAGTCGTAGAAGCAAAGTGTAAGTAAACACTTACGGTCTCAGGATACGCAGAAAACACATACTGATAAATAAGTAACAAGAAAAACAAAGACGAGAGGAATAGACCCGATCTCGAAACCCGGAGGAAACGGAGGCAAATAAGCCACAGAATTAAATTATTTCATCAAAGGACCACCCCAAATGATCCGACTCCCTTCCCCCCGCTCCCCCACCACCCGGGGAGGAGTTAATAAGGCGAAGAAAAGTATCTTTCTGACGGAAAAATTAGAGAAAAATATCACTGCGAGCCGGTGAGGTGCGGGGAGCGGGCCGAGACGACGTCTTATGCTAACAATCCATTTTTGTTTCGTCTTCAAAGTGTCCTGGAAGGACATTTGCTTCGCTCGTTCAGGTGAGACGCAACTCCGGCGATGGTTTGTTGGCTATCATAACGCGAGGGTTACTCTCTCATCCTGAGGTGTGTTCTGAGATTATTACTGTTGTGGTGGGGAGCCACACAATGGAATCTTGTGGTGGTGGTGTGTGGCCATTCTGGTCGCTGTGCCATTGTGTGGTAGTAATGTACTTGGTAATGACAGGGACGTCTGGACAGTTGGGGCTGGAGTGTTACGAGGGGATAACGCTGTCACTTCATGGGTATTCCGCATGCTAGCGTCCTCAACAGATGGATCAGCACACGGCTACGTGTCTCCTGTAAACTGGGGAATATTCAGACTCTCTTGGTTTCTGGTATTCACACTTAATCGCCTTGCTGACAGTACATGTATCGTTATATACATTCAGTTGAGAGGAAAAAGAATTCTGTAAGCAAATACACACACACACACATACACACACACACACACACACACACACTAGAACGCCAAATACCATCACCTGGACATCGAGCAAAGTTATATATTAGGTATTGTGAAATGTGCGACTAGAACGAAGAGTTGTACATACCAACAGTAACATATGGTGAGAAGGGGACGGAGAAAGATTAAAGGAATTGTCTAAGAGCAGCTGCAGCAGAGAGAGGGAGGGAAGACAGGGACAGATGCAGAAGAAATAAAGGGAACTCGTGAGTGTAGCTACATTGGACAAATACAAGTGACGAAAATGACTGCATCAGGTGAAGCGAGAAAGGAGTAGGTGAGGTTTGGATAAAATATAGTTGATAAGGAAAAAGAAACTCCAAATGTATTTCAGAAATATATGATAGTCAAATTAAGTCAAAAATCAAATTACTAGATTATTGGACTTAGAAGGGAAAGTTATTTATACATACGAAAACACGTTTAAGCAAAAGAATGAAGACAGTATTTTCACGTTCGAAGACTGAGATACCATTGCCAGGGTAGAGGATGATAGTTTACAAAATACTCAAATTAGTGCAATGGAAGTCAGTATGCTCATGAAGGAGTTGGACCATTTCAAAGCCCATGGTCCAGTTGGTGTACAGAGAGATCCCAGTCAGACCATTGACGATGCTGTATGAAATGTCCCTAAGTAAAAGAAATATCATTGTTCAGTAAAGGCGACAGAGAAAAGACCTGAAATATAGGTCAGTATCACTAACGAGCTTAACCTTTAGGATGCTTGGGAAGATGACCGGAAGATAGTTAGAGGAAAACTTGTCTGGGATAAAGTTCCTAAGCTGGAGACGACGTGGATTCAGAAAGAAAAGATCTTGCGTGACAGATCAACAAGAATCTTTTATGTAGCATCATAGAAAAACTTTATGGATGGGTGACTTGCATATGCTTCAACCAAAAGACTGCCGTTTATAATATCCCCCACGGAACCTTGATAAAGTTAAACGCCAGAGGAAGAGGAGGGCTATTCAGATGGATCACCAGTTACCTAACGGAAGTTCAGGGGTATATGATAACGTCATTAGAGACGTTGATATAATACATTTCCTCGTTATTAGACGAGAATCAAAGGCAAGATGACGAGAGAGGACAGGAAGGGACGTGAGGAAGCATTCCTTCAGCAGTTTCATACTGAACTCATGGAACAAGGTAAGAGACGAACAAGCAAATGCGACTCTCATCGTCAAGTTCAAGGAAAGTATACAGCAGTAAAACAAGACTCAGAAACGGACGCCCTCGAGTGTAAGTTTCTTTTCCCGTATACATGATTGACTCAAAACAAACAGGTAGTAACACACACGCACACCAGTCGGGTGGAGGACGAGACCCCCTAACACGGCCGGCCCAGCTTCATCTCTGGGGACCCCCATAAACTAATTACACCCACGACAGTGTACACAGCTGTACGTGCACCGACATAGACAGACTCAGGGGGCAACGCTACGACTCGCTCGCTCACTCTCTCTCTCTCTCTCTCCCACGTCTCTTCTACTCCTTCGTTCACTCGCCTTCTTCCTCACTCTCTCCTTGTCTCTCCTCCTACTGGCTCCCATGACCCTTCACGTCCCAGGTTCGGCGACTCCCTCATGGCTACACAGACTCGTTATGACACGCCTGGGAAGGACCCGTCGAGCGAGCCACCGGATAAGGCATCAACATGCATGACCTACCATCAGTCCCAGCTCAGTAATGAGCAGGAGTGAGATAGCGTTGCCCGGGAGGTCACTGTGCAGTGTCGTGTGCCAGGACGAGGCCCGGGGATGTAACGGTTGGGGTTCACGGTGTACAGTGAAGTGTAATGATTAGGGTCACCGAGTGTGACGTACAGACAGACACTTGCCTGAGATGCAGGACGATTATCGGAGGAAGGATGATTTTCTTGGTCCAGAAAAGATGTAGTGTGAGACAGGGTTTTGTAGGCCAATATAGATCAACGCATTTCAGTATTATGGTACAGACTTTACGAGAGGTACAAATATTAGTCTAGAGCAAAGATAAAATCTTAAATGTTTAGCAAATAGAGATAGATTCAGAGTCAGGTATTAGTGGATACAAAAAAAAAAAAAAAATGCCAGCGACTTGAGTATTTTTTCCGGTTCAGCGTAAACAAATACTTAGCATTTACTGGTTGCTGTATAGAGTTGTAAACGTCATTTCCTTAAACATTTTAGCTTGTTAGGTTTACGGCACCCGTGTGTTGCATCAACGACGCCTCTGGATAGATATGAGGATGTGCTGTGGGTAGGAAGGCGGTGCGTGATGGTCGAGTGTAAAGGACGCTATGTTGATGATTCAAGTCTAGTTTTCGTTGTTGTCAGTGATGCGAAAGACTGTACACAGTAGGTAAGGACAGGAGATATGATATCAAAAATTTACTCGCACATAATGTATCTTATTCTACGGACGACTAGAATAAACACTTTGTCATATTTTTAGTCAATTTTCTCCGTCTCTAATAAGCCGGTCGGACTTACAAAAGTCATTCAGGTCATCATTTATACACAGAATTGAGTTCGAACAGCACAACAGAACATTGTCATTAAAACTGATCTGAGACGAAAGGAGCCAACATTAGTGTCTCAGCTAAGACTTGTGAATGCACCTCTCTCGCCATCACTCATGTCTATAATTGAACGCTAATTCGTGTGAGCAAACAGCCATGTCCCTCTCATCCATAAAGGAGAATGGAAGCTACATTTCTTTATCATATATACGAAAGAACACTCGCGTCACATAACAGTGATTACTGTCGATGGAGTAGAGAGTTGAGCTGACCGAGAGAAGTGGACAGAATCCGGCAAAAGCCATTAGCTTTGTATGAATACTGAGCAGGCTATTGGCTTGTAGTTACTGGCAGCTAGCGTTTGTAGGAAGCCTTTGGTATAAGGTATTTTCTCTTATCTATTTTTTCTTGGTAGTGTATAAAACAAAGGAAAAACGATGGAGATCACGAAGGTGTTTGGTATGGTACCGAGCTGACCCCCTTACTGTTAGATATGGCAAATCGTAATATTTATTAGACTAGTGGCCAGTCCATCTGCTCGTCTCCTCCGAACCACCACAGCCCGACCTGTCGTGCCTCAGGACTACAGCTACCCCTCAGACTGGTTGGCTGGTGTGGTTACTTTGGGTTCCAGGCTTATCAACTGTCAGGGTCATTAAGACCACCATCGTCAAGCTGGTGTACTTTCTCCAGCTGAGGAGTCTTCAACTCCTTCTTCAGGTGTTAATGATGAATCTGAAACCACATACAACCTCACTATGCATGTGGTCCTCGCCTTCAGACGACATATGAATTAGCTCTTGTTGTCTGGATGTCGGCTGTTGTTAATGAAGAACATTCCAGGAGGGAAGTCAGCCAGTTCGTCTTAGTTCAGGTCTACTGGAGGAGTTACGAAATATTCTTAGAAGTCACATCAGCTGAAGCAGTTTTGAACTGTGGCAAAAACTGGTTGGCGCATGACTCGAGTTGTGATATGATGTGTGCAGCACCTGCGAGAAAATATGAGGTCTCCGAGGTGTCGACTCAGGAGTTAGCCTGGAATAAGAAAACACTGGGAGGTCATGCTCTGAGTTTTGAGCCGGAGGGCCGCCCAGGGGAGGCGTGCAGCCATCTCGAGACAGAAGCAGAACATTTTCAGAAAATCAGCAGAGTTATCGATGGTTCGTGAGCCGAGCGTAAGGGATGGAATGTATCATGTGTAAGAATGAGTTCGTACTCGGGTCGCTGGAAATCTGAATCACGAAACGTAGACAGTAGGAAGACGTGCCAGTGCAACGATGATGAGCCTCATGTACTAGACCTTCTTTGTTCCAGTTTCTTTGTAACGTCCATCATCCTCTTCTAGTGGCTCGGTGTAATCCGGTGCTAGTAACTTCATGATCCATAGAATTGTTCACTGCTAAAGACGCAAGATTCGATTAATACGACGATAAATAAAACAAATCATAGTTACTTCAATGAGATTTTAGAAGTTTTTGGAACGTCTAACAAATGTAAGAGACCATTATTCACAAGGAAATTAAGAGACTTTACGGATTTAGTAAACCACATTTAACCAACAATTGTTTTTACAAAATGGTATACATGGAAAGTTTGACGGAAGTCGAAACTGCCCGAGGGAAGGTCCAGGAAGTCCGAATTTCTGAATAGCTTCTGGTAACGTTGGACCACAGACTTGAAGGATGTGTATGTCGAAGTTCTACAGATTTATTCAAAGAATACCGTTCGCCCAAGAAGTTTTTTTTCCGAATATCAGAATATCAAGAAGGTTCTGGTTCATCCGTTGTGGATGCTGCTTTTTCCCATTTTCTCCTATACCATGATAGAGAGAATGTTTATGAATACGATCTATAGAACATTACGTGTGAGGTCTCTGCTGATTTACGTTAGTATACGAGATTTGAAAAGGAGGAAAATCCTGTAGCAACACTTGTGCTTTTGTAATTCAAGACGAAAGGGGCAGACACCGCCCGGTGTCCTTCGCCCTCTCGTATCTTGTCAGGTTGACCGTGTCGGCTTCACCGAGCAGGAAAATCGGAGAACCTGCGCAGTTGTGCAGTGCTGGATCATAATCCCAGCTGAGTTGGATATTCCAGGAATATTGCCAGCAACTGTAGAGTGCGCCATGCACCGATGCCGTTATCCCTGCTGGGGCCCGTCTCCATTAATTCCAACACAGCATGAATAGCGCCGAAGCGTAATTGTTCCGGCCACTCACACATAACGCCGAGAGTAATCACGAACCGAGAACATATCTGATATCGACCAGCAGCCTGAAGTCGGAGGGGAAGGAGGAAGATGTGTAGGATCTCGCTAAGGCAGCGAAGCCTACGAGGATACATTAATACTGGATTGATATAACAAACGTAATTAGAATAAAACTAAACTCTTTCATTGCATCGCAGATCTCGGCGTAGACCTCTATGTAGGCTACAGTGTGCATGGTCTATACAGGCAATGACTAAATGCTTTCCTTAACCTCTCCACTTCAGGAGGCCTGATGGTCCGATCTCACAAAGACTCATCGGGTACAGATTTCATACAAGAACAGGTCATGTTGACATTACACTCAACCCTCGCCAAATTGGCGAGGAAAATATTTGGAAGAAATAAGGAAAAGCAAGCCATAGAATGATAAGAATTTCTATATCATTTAACTCGGTGAGATTTGTGTTTTCCACATTTGAAGTGAACCTGAAAAAGTTTTTTCTGTTCACAATGTAAGAGAATATTCTTTGGTGATTGTCCATCGTATACAGAAGTACAAATGAACACTTTGATCAACGAAAACATCAGAATATCATGGATCATAAAAGGGTCCATAGTTCCTGTTCAAGCACTATTGCCTTCACCGCCCGTGAGGCAAAACTTGACCCGCTCATCTTCATGCATTAAGTTTATGAACATTTCTAACAACATAAGTTGTCCTTTTGCAGACGAGTATATCCTGCCAATCTTATCTGGGATCACGCAGTGACATCTTAGTGAGATTTGGATCATGAAGATCTTGACTTGGCTAGAATCGGGTGAACGATAAAGGACCACTGAGTTTCTTTCCCATCGGTCGAGTTTTCTTGCAAGGAAATTCTTGCATGATGTTGCAGCAGTGAAAACGGTGTAGAAACAAGTGTCGCTGCTCTAGCTGGTCATGCATCAGACTCTGCAGTGACCCATTCCTGCTGGATGGGAACTGTTGTCGATGTGACTAATGATATTGAGCGTATTGAGAAAATGTGTACCAACTACACAACTTCTATTTTAAAGGAAGAAAGTTTCTTTTCTGTACACGTAATTGGGAAAAGTAAGATCAACAATCAAAGGGTTTTAGAAAATAATAATATAAGAATTTATTATCTGCCCCACACCGAAACGCTAGATTTAATCATTTTGTCGGAATATGGCAGAGGAAAAGCATTTTGGTGGCTACTTTGAATTTCCGTGGCTACAATATTGAAAACTAAGGGCTGAATACCCAGGACGACTGTGTGTGTTATGGAAATGCATATAGCCATTTTGTTCAACTTTTGCTGGTTTGTATCTTTACATTTTTTATTGTCATCGTCGGTTGTGAAGCATTCTGAGACTGCTGTCATCTTGGAGATGGATAGAATGTGTATCACTTGTAACAATGGATATTTAAAGCATTGTACAAAGTCCTCTGGTGGCAGTGATCTTATCTGAATGGTTTAAAGTGAACAGGCAGCTAGTTTGAAAATTTGTGGCGGCCATTTCGGAAAGAAGAATAATTGTTCTATTGGAGCTGAAGGAAAGTAATGTAAATGTGCATGACAAATTAAAATCAGATTATTATCTTTATGAGGGTCTCTACCTACACTTCCACAGGCAGGAGGCCTTACCTGGACATTTTTACTCTATCATCATTCATTTAAATATAAAGGTTTCGATATTTTTCGGTACATATCATATATCATCACTTTCTTTTCGTGCTTTCTCTTATTTCTGAAGATATCCTCTTCAACCTCCTTTACTGGTGATAACCCTGTGTTCTTTGTCTGTGTGTCCCTTGTACTCGGTATTTGTATTACAGATTCCACAAAGGTTTATCATGTTTACTTCCTTCTGTTTTTCCCTCGCGTTCTGTCTTCTCCCACCTCTTCAATCCTCACTTTCTTCATACCTCCGCCTTCCACTTCCAGCCTCCCTGTCTCCTTCTCCTCCGCTCCGTTCCCTCCTTGAAACAAATTGTGATAGATCCCAGCGACGTGTCCACTGTCCCGCTCCTTGTGGTATCGGCCTCCGCTGGAGACTGAAATATACCCACGCGTCAGATCCCACCACCTCCGCCATTCTCTGCAGCCAGCCTGGATGTGGGACCCACGAGACGCTTCTGAAGGCGATGATGTATGTCTAAGAGAACGGACCTTAAAGGCCTGGAGATGGGCTCAGCATCTTGATGTTTATGGCGGGGTTCTTCTGGTATTGCGTTGTTTACTTCCCTTGTTTGATCTGTGTACTTCCCTTGTTTGATGTGTTTATATGCATCAGTCAACGTTTATTTTTTGTTGTCTCATTTTTCATATTAATAATTATCATTTTAAAGTTATTATTGATCGTCTTTTTCATCGACATTCTATCATTACAGCAAATCCATTTACATTAGATAACTTACATTATGTGCGTTTTGGAATATAATAAGTATGAATTATACTGTGGCTCTCTTTGTTCATTAAAAAGTATAACTCATGCTACATATGATGACACTTTGTGACTGGTTGGAGTCTTTATATTGTTCAAGACGAAGCATTTGTTGTTGTGATCACATTCAGGCAAGCGAATTCTAGCGCCAGACGGCACCCATCGGTACACCATAGCATTGGAATACAAGGTAGGAATGCACTACCATTTTCTGAATGAGACACAGACACATTCCGTGAGCCAGTTCTCAGTTTACCAAGAAACATATCACCAAAATAGCCAATCCTCTGATGGCTCCAGCACGCCTCTGTTGGCCCTGCACTGCCTTGAGGGCCCTGGACAACTCTGATGGCCCTAGCATACTATACAAACACATTCCAGCACCGTGATATTTGAAGGCACCCGAGCGACCTTCTGGACCGCCGAGGCATCTTTCTCCCAGGAACCCCTTTACAACATCCGATGACCCCAGCACAAAAGCAGGCGTTGCAGGAGGTATTCCATCATAAGCGCCCATAAAACAAAGACATTCTAAGAATTATTTCACCAGTTTCCACGACACATCCCAGGCAATAAATTCAGCCAAGAGGAGATGTTAGCATGAGACGTGCGGCGAGAGTTTCTGCCACCAGATGAATATCCCACAAAACCCATTACTGAGAACCATTCAAAATATTTGTGACCCCGCGACGCCAAGACAAACTGCATGAAAAAGGTTAAAAGTTCCCTAAACAAGACGAACGACAGACCTTGAGGTTGCATCGTATTGCTGGGATGCAACGTGTCGTGTCAGTCACCCTACTGGTCCCTTGGTCTCATCAGACAATAATCACTGCCTTGTGATATATTCCAATTTCAATCAAGATGATTTACCAACTGATCACTTCCACACGACGATTCGTTCCAGGGTTCATCCTTGACATAACTGTTTTGATAGTGAAAAGGATGAACTGTGACATGACCCCCAGCACAAAGATCCTTTGAGAGCCACTGAAGCCCAACCTGACCTCTGCCACACAACGAACTGCGCCACATTAACCACATCAACCGCCTGAAGACCACACCAAGGAGGCTGCCAGATACCAGCCACCACCTACATACCACAGCACAAAGACCTCCAGAGGTCATCTTGCTCCTAGCAGCTCTACCCATAACGGCTGGACCCCCTCAGACGTCCACCAAATCATCCCCATGATCGTATTACAACCTTCTGTAATTGGAAATATGAGTCACTGTTGTGCTGGAAGGTCGCTCACGTACTGATAGACAGCGGGATTTCTTCTCCTGTGGTCATTCCGTACCATTCCTGGGTTTTGCTCTCTTGTGTCCGCTTGGCTCTTTATTTTTTTTTTTTTCTCCTCGCACTACGTTTTCCTTTTCATTGCTTTGCGATTAGTTTTTGTCTTTCTTATTGTTCAGTGCCGATCTTTGCATATATGTGCCTTGGATTATGTAACGCCATACAGACAATGATCAGCTGATTAGCTTCTTCAATTTCTGTTATGTATCTAAAATACCTTTGTCTCTTTTATAACTATCTGAATTTTCCTTTCGTTGATATCATGAATGGGACGATTTTATTTTCTACTTGTTTGTTAGCCTTTGTTTCAACTCTTTACTTAGTTTGAATATACAACTGTTTCTTTACTCGCTTGATAAGTCATTACTATTGTATTTAAGTATTTGATAGTTAATACAACTCTTTTACTTGATTTTCAGTTCAGTCGGTTTTCGGAGATTCCGAAGTTAAATTCTTTCCAGTGTTGGCTTCAATCCTGTTAGTCGCTGAGCTAGTGGACGTGTGTGCATATTCTGGATACAAATATCTCGTTTAATGTCAAGTTTTCATAAAGTTTTAGATAGTAGCAACGTCGTCTGTTTATTGTTGTAAATAACGGGGAAGAGTCACTGGCAAGTTGGGTGACTGAGACCTGACGTTCCTTTGGGTAGTTGCTGATAGAGTTCAATCAGCATTTTATAAGAGACTGTTGAATATGAAGCTGAAGGAGCTTGTCAGAACTGCAATGAAAGGATAACTTGATCATTATCAGTCTTGCTTGGTTATTTGTAGATATATTTTACTGTGTTTTTAAAAGTTTTGTAGTTTATGAAGTTAATGAAATGCCATTCATTGCATCAAAATACTTTTAAGCAGATATCAGTTGGGAAGCAGACTACTAGGTTATCACGACTGACTGGAAATAATGTAAATCTGTCTGCAAATCTTAATAGAAATTACTTTTCATATATTACCCAGGTAAGATCTCTCCGTCAGGCAGGGACCTAAAGTTCTTGAGACACAAAGGCTTCATTTTCATGTCAAAGGACTTTCGTATATGTTATACGTATGAAAGGAAAGAAAAACATAAACTCACCGGACGAGAAAATTTTCTCCATCATGCCTCTTTGATCACACTTCAAGGGGAAAATGTAAACATCCACCTCTGTGTATTTAATTTTAAAGTGTAATGAATGTTAGTCAGCGGCCGAAGTCCGACACTGTTACCTGCAGCCCGCCCGATCACAGGTTATTGCTGCTCGGAGAACTAACCTGCAGGGGAAGTTGGATGGAGGAGGCGATCATGGCTTACACCTGGGTTAATGTCAGTTGTACGACGCCACCTGCTGGGAGAGGTGGATGGACGGGTTGTATCACAAGCTGCTGTCTCTTAAAATTCTCTTCGAGATGCAGATGTCCGATAGAGTAGCACTGCCGTCTCTCACAACAGTGTGAGATTGGCAGTGACGGAATCCTTTTCTTTGACAGCAAAGCTCACCTTTAAGGCACTCCTCTCACGAGACCCATGGTATGAATCCTAGCATTGGATGGGACACTCTTGACTCTCTCATCTCTTTATGATTTTGTGAACGTCACTGTTCACGGAAATCTAACACAACTGTTGTGGCTGGCCACTGCTGCCTAAGGTTTCTGTTAGGGATACATGAATCAACAATGAAAAGAATGTTCTTAGTTTCTCGTGCAAGATGTGGTGAGCCTCGCGTCCAGCTCGGACCACGTGCACGAGGCACGTGCGCGTTACTCACAACCTCACCATCGCATTACATGCATACTGCAATTCGTTATGCAGGCCAGACACGCGCACCTTGATAGCTGCATGTCGAGCATTGCCGCTGATGGGGTGTCGTTTAGGCTCCACGAGAAGCTGAAATGTAGCTATTTGTATGCCTACCGATTCTCTGACGTAGATCCAGTTGGCTTATTGGTTTGGGAACGACCAGTATCCCTTCCTGATGTGGGCTCAGCTACGCCTTAGAGTTATACAGTTTGCATATTTCATTTAGATTATTTGACAACGGATGACACAGCGAGGATTATCAGATACTTTTGTGAGTAACTTCAAAACGTTATTCCTTATCAACGTAAAGAAATTTCCTCTGGCGCTGCAAGTCGTGCATTCCTTAGGTATTTGCGGGGATCATCGAGCTGTATTCATCATTTAAATAACCTGTCACTGTTTGCAGAACTCTTCATATATGCATTATAACGAAAACCCGAAAATTCATTTGGAACGTGTTCTGATCTACTTCTTCCATTCTACCGGTTTTGCAGAGTATTTCAGTTATGATCGTACAAGATAGATAAGAACAGCAGAAGGTGATAAAACGAACATATTAAGTTCGTATACATAAAACCTAATACCGAACAAAGATTTACTATGTATACGAACGGATACGGAAAAGGAACCAGAAGTTTTTGTGTGGAGAACAGCCATAGAAGGATTAACCGTTGTGGTATCTCCGTTCCTCGAATAGCGAAGCTGTAGAATTCTGTTCATTCTTTCGTCTTTGCCTCTTGCTGTGTAACTTTTCCACCCCTAATGTGTCAGATCCACACGCTCTTCACCTTTCCTTTTACCGGCAGACGGTAACTATTGCCACATGTTTCTTGTTGTGGTTTCACGCCTTGCCATATTGCGTACTAAAGAATGATTGAGTAGAGGGAAAGGTTGTATGCGGTTATAGGAACGTGTGGAAGTTTCAGCGCATTTATGACGATAGACGCCGGTCTTGTACTACTTCTGCGTCGAGAAGAGGCTGCCAGACACCAGAGCTTCCGGCCATTATCATGTATTACAGAAGCTGTTTTACGAGCACTTACGGACATTTTTATGTCTGAATTTTGCAGATTCACTGCTTGTGGTTATGATGGCAAGGAGTTAAACCACAGCTGACGCCGCAGGGAGGAGCACCATATTTAGAAACAGACAATCAACATTGATTTTATTTACATAAATTCGGGTCTCGTGCACTCGTAAGGGAACACTCGCTCGCTCCACTGTCGGCTGAGGACTGTATCCTTCAGCCCAACTGATGCCTGCAGAGCCGCAGCTGCGTAGGGTTCCGACTGTGCTCGTCATGCCAATATGCAGAGTTTTCAGGAAATTTTGTCCATAAAGGCCCAGAGGATCGACGGCTCCTTGCGGATTTTATACCCACGAGCATTAGCTCGTGATGCCATATCATTTTTGCAAGTGGAAAATCTTAAAGAATATTCAAAACATCATAACTGGAAAAAAGAAAACGATAAAAACTTTCACTTAGTTGCCATGGAGTTGCCATGGTTATAAATATATGCCAAAGATACGTCACATAATAGAAGTAATCCAGGTGTTCCTTCCCATCCTCATTCCGTCTGTGTTTTGCCCTCAGTGTCAACAGAACCCAGACACGTTTTCTTTCTATATATAGTTCCCTTGTTACCCGTGTTGACGCAAGCATCTCAGGTTGTTATCACAGACAACAAGCCTGACTGTGCACACAGCTTTTAGGACAGCACAGATGAAATGACCTTAAATCAGAACAGGTTTGTACATAGACGTGTGAAGAAACTTTGTGCATGGATGTATTGAAATAGTTCATCGCGTTAGAAAAGGCTAGAGGTACCATAGTCATCTAGAGGAATTGTTTACGGAAACTGTACAGTATGGAAACTATCAGATAAATCACCTTTCTGTCGGTTTATTACTGAACACTGTTTAGAGAGAGAGAGAGAGAGAGAGAGAGAGAGAGAGAGAGAGAGA
Source organism: Panulirus argus (assembly GCA_038088735.1). NCBI lineage: Eukaryota > Metazoa > Arthropoda > Malacostraca > Decapoda > Palinuridae > Panulirus > Panulirus argus. The sequence goes on from JAYMFT010022067.1 coordinate 18,016, forward strand.
CGTCAAGCATCGTGGCGCCCCAGTCACCTGACAATTGATGGGTAGAACAAACGATCAGAACCTTGGGAGGCGCCGTCCAATCTCTTGATCGTCGTGGCATCCCCTTATGAATATGCAACAAGGGCAAGGGGACAGACGGCACTGCTGAACCATTAGCTTAATACACGAATGTCATCCATCACAACGTTGAGTGAACTCACGCGACAAGTGCCTTGCTGCTCTGCGTAATTGCTCGTTTTCACAGTACCAGGAGGGAGTTCTGCACTCGTGGGGTCCCGTCCCTTGAACTTTCTATAGAATCATACAACCTTTTCATCATCACACAGGTCACCCCAGCGTCAGAGTTGGTGTACCTCTTACAACATAATGGCCGTTGACTGACCGTACATATACGGTGTCGAGCGTCCTCCTGGGGGAAGCTCCCACACTCCTGCTCCCGCCCTCTGGTTCGTCTGCTGAACAACGTATGGCAGTCAGGCTCCGAGAGCAGAAGATTTATGTCAGCCCTCAAGAGGGACGATCGGGGCCATCGTAAAGTTTATCCCGCCCTTGAGGGAGACGATTCTGGTTATGGCTCTCCGGGAAAATTTATTGTTGGTTTGGGATACTAACTCAGTGCTATCGTGAGATACGTCGAGCTGATGAGGCAGATGGCCCCAGCAGATAGGTATTGAGGATTATGCTAAGCTCTCGAAGGACGAAAATTCACGGTTGCGTAGAGTTGCTGTGGAATGTTTTGACCTGTGAGCGTTTTGCCTTACCGGCACTGATGCGCGCGCCAGACCATTTAAAGGGGGCTAAACGACTCTTACCCATCGTGCGCAGCATTACCTCCCTATGGAAGATGAAATGAACGCTGGTTGTCCTAAATGGCTTTACAGTGAATAACCCAACTCACAGCTACCGTGAGCTGTATCTCTTCATACACAAGCCAGGAACAGACGAAGAAAGGCCGCATCCGCTCACTCCCATTCACTAGCTGTCGTGTGTAATGCACTAAAACCACATACACACACACACACACACACACACACACACACACACACACACACACGTATACATGGCTTGGATAAGAGGAAATCACTCTCTCTTCTCTGGGCAGAAAGCTTCGACGAGAGATTCAGGCATTGAAGGTTACCAGGAGCGCCTCCTTCCGTCGCTCCTCTTTCGGTCTGTTCCTGTCACCTCCGTCTGCATCCTTTCTTCTCTCTCGGATTTCAATTCCCCGGCTGAAAAACGTCGTGTCTGTGCTTGTGACGTCTGCAGACTTGGGTTGTGGACTGTCTCTTGGAAATGTTCGTATGAGGTGTGTGGTGGCGAAACGCGAACGCTGATTCAATTCTCGCATCTGCCGTCTTGCTTGATCTAGCTTTACTCTCTCTCTCTCTCTCTCTCTCTCTCTCTCTCTCATATAGCCTCCTCCTCCTCCTCATCTTCCAATTCCTGTCGTAACTCTTACCCCTCTCTCTCACTCTGCTACTTTTCTCTCTAGATAAAGAAATCCTTCATTAAGCTGTTTATACATTCCAAATTATGGGACTTTTCGAGATCTAGAATTAATCCTAAAGTTTCGTAATTGGGGTTGTGACTTAATGAAGGGAATTTTTGGTTTAACACATTTTAATATTCTTGGACGGTAATAACTATTTGTATACCTATCAAAAAATAGGATTTTCCTCTAAGCTAATCTACCACTTTGTTGGCTGTACAGAAACTTGAGAGAGTTTGTGTAAATGGCAAATATTAGAGGATTTTGTAGTCTTTTTTTTTTTCTTTGCGCTTTAGTTTTCATTTTTGATTTTCCTCGTCTCTTTCCTGCACTCTGGTCTCGCCGTCCCCTGCTGTCCATAGCTTTGATCTTGACTGTTTCCAAGATCAGTGAAGTTTATGTAGTCACTTGGCCGTAGGCGTCGGTGCGTTGGTGTCAGACTTGGGATCGGGTCGGTGGGTTTGGGTTACAATTCTCTTTGAGTTCTCAGTTTGTATAATTCATCCTCGTCACTTTTCATATGATTTTGCCTCTCCTTATCAGGTCATTTGTTTCGTCTTTTCTTACATGATAGATGATGTATTCTGAAAAAATCATGGATAGGAGGGTCTTGTAATTCAGAGAAAAGAAATAATATGTAAAAGTCAACCTAAAATACTCCCGATTTGTTCATTTTTTTTTTTTTCATGTTAGCTGAGACAGCACTGGCAAGTGAATGCCCTAATGAAGACCATCTCATTACCGCAATCTATCTATCTATCTATTTGTCTATCTATCTATCTATCTATATATATGTAATGTGTATAGTCAGCTTCCTGCATTATTTACCTTCCAAGTGTTCAGTGATCGTTGAGTATACTGCAACAGGAAAGTCTTGAGACGCATTTCCCCAGAATCGTCACAAAATAATAAGTAAACATTTTTTCCTTCTTTTCCTCCGGCCACCTGAGGTAATCCGAGCCAGGCTGGCGAGGCTTAGGGTGAACCACTCCGTGAAAACGTCATCTCTATTTTGCTATTTGGGATAACATTTTGTGGAACAACCCGACAGCGTCTCACCAGTATTTTTGCACGTCCAGTCTTTCCACACATGGCCGGCAGCATTTGCCACAAGCTCACTAAATCACACTCTATTGTACGTACATCTTAGTCAATCACAGAATAACGAATATCATGCCAGTTCTGTTTGGCTTTAAAAATATATAGAAGTGGTTGAATTTATCGGGGAAAAATAAGGAATCTTTGCATGACGCATGAGAAATATTCCGAACATACGAACCGGGTTTGAGAAGTTTCTGCTTGAGGGAGATTGGTTGGAGAGAGCAATGTACCGGGAGGACGGAGAGTTGGGTCTGCTTGTATATAAGGTTTCGAATCGCAGTTCGAACTGTTGTGGGTTTGTTGTACAGTTGTGTTCGTCGAATATTGCATTTGAACCAATCTGGGTTTGTTAAGGCTTCGAATTCCGGTTAGTCTGCTCGCAACTGGTGTCAGGCCGAGACTGAAGCGGGGACAAAGTAGTCTCATTTAAAGTTGCGACTCCACATATGTCCTCAGTTACAATCTCCCTTTGACATAACATGAGACGCGTGAATATAACGCCGTTGTTATTATACAAGTTCTTCTGCAACACATGACATATAAGTTGGGTGTTTTAGGATACCGGGAGCATTCCTGTTGATGAATACGTGTGTAAATAAAGGCGAAATACATACAATATGCTGCCTCACCCCTAGCGACCCTGCAGGTCAGTGCATCAAAGGGTGATTCGAGCTGGCCCACGAGTGTTCCAGTGATTGAAATAGCCAGCCGGGCGGTGCACTCGCTAGCCAAGTAACGGACGTAGGCCTTACTATTTCATCACATTCTCATTGATATCTTTTCGTGCGTGGATGTAGAACAGTGAGATTAACAGTGCAACCCTGTAATCAATAATGATATCCCAAAGAGTGATGGATAGACTAAGGCACACAAGCAGAAAATTACCTCAGGAATTACATTTTCATTTACTGTACGTTACTGTTGGTCGTTCATGTTGGTAAACTGGTTACCTTTTGATAACGATGATAAGGTCCTTATGCATGCTGGTTTGACATTTGACCTGACCATTAATCAAAGGTGCTCAAGGGTTTCACCATAGTGTTTGAGAGGTTAGGTCAATGGTTTATGATTAATATGTTTGTATGTCAAACTGTTAGCTTTTAAGTAACAAAAGTAATTTTGTCGAATTTCAAACATTAAAGTAAACTCAGTTTAATCGGTCGTTTCAACGTCATTAGAGATGACAAGGGAAATTGCAGAAGTTAGCAACATATGCTCGGTGTAGCAGTACTTGATCCCAACATCTGGTTGGTGGAGAGTTTGGAAAGTTAGTTTCATATGATGCATAGCATGAGCAACACTTTTGTGGATGTGTGTATGTGTGTTCGTATGTCAGTTTGATTCGTGTGTGATTACCTGTTTGTACTATACGGTGAGAGGGTTCAACACTCGTTGCACTCCATCTCTTGAACATTCTCTGCTCTCATAGAGCTACTTGAATTTGATTATGGTGTGTGCGTGTGTGACAGAGAGTAATGTCTGTCTGTTGCGGGGAAAGTTTTACACTTTTATATTCTAATGTCTATACTCGTATGCACCCCACCTATGCCAGGTACCCTTTGACAGACTAGCTTGAGGGAAGAAAGAACAGCTAGGTTGGCCAAGGGTCGAATTCAGCTTATGGGATTCGGAACTAAGCAGGCCCTTGCGTGAATCATAGTCAGCGGTTCGAGTCCTGTCGTCTGGAGGGAACTTTGTGTTCTGTGAAAGTGCACGTTCACTGCTCTATATTCGTATTTTTATCCGTGAGACGAAAGGTATTCGATTACTAATAATCGAATAGCCATTTCTCTTTAATGGGCCCCTACACAAATGGTAGCGGTTTGAATACTGCTGTCTGCAGGGCATTGTGTGTTCTCTGAAAGTGAGCTCTCGTTGTGATATAATCACCTCACCTCACTCTTGAGACAGTGAGGTGAGGCCTAGAGCCTGCCTGGTCTACCTGGGCAGAGAGGGACCACTGAAGTGTCATCATGGTCACCTTTCTTGCTTCCCAAGGCCCCATCCTTCCTCCTGAGTTGTTTTCGAAAGGACTCTCTCTGTCCCTGAGGGCAGAGAGCCAAGGAGACAACCACAGCTGTAGTATGTTCATCCTTGCTGTGGGCAACCGCTTGAAATGGGAGGGACAGGTACGTTAAGGTAGCATTGAAGAAAGACCTAAGGTCATGGACCCCACTTGACTTGACCGTGTAACCTCACCTGCCTCCAGCTGCCTCGCATAAGATCAAGTGACCTTATCTAGCCTAACGTATATATAGCACTGCAAAATTTACGTGCAGCATCTTCATATAACCAAATATGTGGCCTGTAAGATACACGGGTCCACACTAAGGTGATGCCAACATACCGTCACTGAATGTTAGCTCTGAACTTTCGATAATGTGTGAGGCTCTGACAGATGCCTGCACATCTGCACAGTTGTCATGGGTTGAGGAAAGAAAAGAGAGGAAGGAAAAAAAAAAACAGAGAAAGGGAATTCAATGGGATGTAATTGCATTAATGATTACTACCAGACCAGTTAAATCCCTTTCATCCCGTAATTAAAACTTCTGAATAATGCAAGTCTTCAGGTTCACAGGGAGAGATGTACCGTATCTCCTGCCCACTTTCTCTACTTCCCTTCTGTATTTGTTAGAGCTTTTGAGCTACCTCTCTTTATTTATATCTCAATATATGAAGGTATAGATGAGTGTAGTGAAATGGTGAAGACCTAAGTTGATGCGACTTGCCTGAGTCATCAGAATTGCAAGGAACATATGCCATCACCAATGTCATCACTGTCGACTGTTGAGCTTCGCCTCTTGTTACCCCGACTGATGAGTTCGATAGCTTTGGGACACAAGGATGTGGCATTGAGGTTTTCAGTACAGACCTCAGCCATGGTAACGTAAACCTTGTTTTAGTTTTCATAACGTAGGTGTATATCTGACGGAGTACTCGTTGCTCTTATGGGGAAAACCTGAAGTCAGAGGGCCAGTGTTCTGAAGAGGAGGACACTAATGACCAAAGATAACACTGAGTGTAGGAGGTCCTTACAACACTCTACAAACCAGGTAGTGTTCTTTTCCTAAATCCTGAGAATTATTATGGCCTCCGGATGTCCTTAGAATGAAAATAACTCGAAGATGTGGAGCGAAGAAACAACAAATCTTTCTGAAAATATTCCTCCAGCATTAGCTTCTCCAGCAGGTCCTTCCTCTTGCAGCTTTATTACCTCAGCACCAACAGTTTCCTTTCGTCGTTATATATGAGGACGATTTTCATAACGTTTCGGAGAAAATAAGCGTAATTAACGACTTACATTTCCAGCCTGAGTGACAATGAGAGCAGCAAGATTTATGCTGACCAGAGGAGTGACGACACTCGAGAATTAATTATGATGTCGCCTCCTTCTTCTGACCCGGGTACTGTTGTCTCTCGTCTTCTCTCACCTTTAAGGATCTTGAAAATGTTTAAGCTACTCCGGTGTGTTGCAAAAGTTGAAAGAAAACATGAGACATAATGACAAATGGAAACATCAGTGATTATAGAGAGGAAACGATGGAAAAGATCGCCATTTGATGAAATTGTGTCCGCCAGTTTAGACTGAGTTCGTCCAACTCTACAGGTTCGTTCCCTGATTCATCATCCTTCTTCCCAGCTTCCTGGAACATTAACCTACGTATATTTCATCCACACTTCTGCAAACGCATACATCCGCTACCTCACACACACACACACACACACACAGAGTAGGCGTAGTGCTTACATCGCTTTCCACTAATCATAATGGCCCGTGTTCGAACTCTGGACAGGTCAGCTGGCCTATAGCCAACTCATTTGTTCTGTCATTCCTTATAAGTTGGTCGATAATGGAATAGTTTGCTTCAGTGTCAGTGTTCCTTGTATCCTTACTACTGTCAGCAGTGGTGATTCCACATGGCCTCTACACCGATGTCTATATATGGTCTGGGTCTCGACAGCTGAGCTAAACAAAGAATTTCTAGGTTACGCATGTAATATAACTTGGTCTTCTCTCGGTTATCTGCCAGTGAAGTTCGACTCTCATATTACTCATATGAGCATTTAGAGTAACTATTGTTACGAAAGCGGATCACAATTAAGAGAAACAAACAATTAACATAACAAAGCGAATGTCTTGTGATGCATGGCTTATCTTCTACAGAATGTTCCTGTTAATGTTTATCCAAATATTTGGAAAGGTAGTTACAGGCGCTCGCAAACGAGCCAATTCCCACTTAGCGTTACACAGAACATTCCTTCGCAATATTGTCTCTCAGGACACCGTCTCCACCTACGTGTTCCCTTGTTAATGAGTTATTTTCCCTCCATGATTTCCCTTTCCCATGAAAAGGAAATCTTGTTTATTTCTGGAGTCGAAACAGAGACCCGGAGAGTGGATAACGAGGCCAATTAAGACCTAATTGGTCTGGTTTGTTCCGGCCATCCAACACGAACACTGTGTCACGCGTGGTGTCGTCAGCCAGCTGTTAGGCCGAAAGTCTTTGCCGCGTCCGTATAAAAAAAAAAAGAGAAACCCTTTAGCTTCTTTATCCGTGTTGGTGGTTCCAGTTTATCGTTACATTTCGTTCATTTCACTTGAGAATCGTGTAACGGGAATTCACTTTCCTCAATAGGTCACATTATGTATTTTTCACTTTCATTATAAAATCATTTAAGAAAGAATGACTTGGTTTCGCTTGAGCCTGAGTGTTTACTGTCTTCAAAATAGAAATGGCATTAGCGAAGGTTCGTCTTCAAAAATGGGCAGATTTTCCTCCCTGCATTCTTTGCTGAGGATGATTTTATGACTCGTTGTTTTCGGTTCGTAAATGAAAGAGTTATTTCACACAAACATCCCGATTTCAAAAGCAAGGGAAACGAGGTTTAACTTTTCCACGTACTGAAATGCCCGAGTTAAATCGTGTGAGAAAATCTAAATGTCGGGACAGTGCAAACACCACCCAACGGCACAAAGTGTTGCAAAAAAAGAAAAACGACAGTTGACCGAATGTGCCACACGAAATTCGGTCAGCATGAATTGAACTATTTAACACCAGACGAAACGTTCACCGTTTAGCATGCAGTCCAAATATTTCTTCTTTTTTACTGTGATGGTTTGGTATTTTTGTGAAGTTAATAAATTTGCTTCGAAAACCTCAATATCATGACTGTTTTTCATGCTGAAAACGCGTCTGGGGTTGAGATACGTGTGTTGGGGGGTCATTAAGAATTTAATAGTCTTTTACAAGAGTCTGTGATTATTCCCTTCGTATTTATTGTGCATCTGTCTGCTTGAGGAAGCATTTTGAGATGTTTACCACGATTATTTCAAGTACTGAAGCGTTTCATTGTCTTATATTTCGGTTTCGAAACAAAATGATTTTTAGCTAAATAAAATCCGTGCTGATTCGCGATCAGTGACACTCACCGCTTCACCACGGAGACCCGTGTGTGTGTGTGTGTGTGTCGCCAGGTAACATTCAACCAGTGGCCAAGCTCATTATTCTGGTGCACATCCTGGGCTGTGTGGGGAGTCTCCATGATCTTAGGGGTCAGGCAGAGGGCAACCTCTTCGCGCTACTTGACTCGCTTTTGTTTTTCTTACTTTATATCTGTTGTTTCATAACAATTTTCTAGATATAGAACCAGTTGGTTCACCTTTCATGCAGTGATATTTAATGCTAGATACGTATAGTAACAGTGCAGAAACACGTCGGTTCGTTTTACCCTGCAAAGTAACTTAAACTCTCAGAGACTTAAGAGACATATAAACACCAACCACTCAGACTTGATCTCGACAAATGATAAAGCCTCGCGGAAACGTAAATGCTTACCTGCTATTTATTTCGAGGTGTTGATTCAAGGACACGACTTGAAAAGCTCCGACAACGAAAGGTTTATATACTTTCTTCGTTCTGTGTTGGCTGCCCTGTCATGGTGGCGACGTTTGTGGCATTACGGAGTTTAAGAATGAGATTGTCTCGAGTTCAGTGTACGCCATCTTCCATTTCTCTCTTTTTTTTTTTTAATCTCTACCTGAAGGCTCTTGGCTGTGAAAGTAAATGGAGTTATTTCTGTTGTCAGCATGAAATGCAGGCCCATTTTTGAAAGTTGTTCTTGACAAAAATAAACAGAGCTCTTTGAACAGTTTCCCTGACTCCCTCTTTTGCGCTGGCTGTTCCAGAGGGACTCGGAACGCTCCAGGAGACACGGTGGGCCGTATCGCTTCTCGAGCAATTGAAAGAAAGCGGGTGTGGGGGGGGCAAGGTCGCCCCTTCTTAGTAAATATATGAGGCACGGATGTTTTCTCCTGCCAGATATACGTGGAGGCATTGTCTCTCGCTAGCAGACACGTGCTGCAGCGTTGTGTCTGTTACCGAATAAATGCGAGAGTTACACCCCGGCTGTCAAGCAGATCCGGCTGCCTCTGGTTACCGCTCCAGCCTTTGCGACCCCGGAATAACCAGACGCCAGACCTGACTTACTGTGATGCCGTGCCTCGCTGCTGATGAATTTCAATAAGGCTTTTCCTGATCGTGTGCAGTGCTGCCGCGGAGCACTGCATACTCTGCCCGTTTGCTGAGGGCCGACGCTACCTCGTTTCGCAGGCATGTCAACACAGGACGTGACGCTGTACTCTCGATAGGCCCTCCTGTCTTGCCCCACTGGCAGGCCTTCCTATCATGTCCTGCATCTTCGGACGTCTCTATTTTACTAACCCACCTCTGCAGGCATTTCCGTCCTGACCTATTCCATCGGTGGGTTCTCTTGTCTTCTGCTTGACAGTCTTACCTCCATCACATGTAACATTAGGACCGCATGAGGCTACCTATGTCCTCAGGCAAGTAATCTCGTCATCGACCGGCAGGTTTCATCTTATCGGTCCTTCCCAGGTACTCCCATGGTCCCTAAACACGTCCTCCTTTCATTCCAGCTCGACGTGCACATCCGTCTATCCCTCTCGACGGCTCTCCTATCCTGTCCTCGGGGGTTTCCTGTCATATCCTGGCCCTTCGGTAGGCTCTCCTGTCCTATCCAGTCCACTCAACAGGCACTTCTCCACCTCCAGATCAGCCCTCATCCACCTCACCTCATACACTACCCTTCACTTGCAGGTCACCCGTCATCCACTTCACCTCAAACATCACCCCTCTCTACCCCCACGTCTTCCTTCATCCACCTCAATGCCTCTCTCTCCACCGCTAGGCCACCCTTCAGCCACTTCACCTCACACACTACCATCCATCCACTGGTTATACTCCCTCACTCATCTCGCCATCCATCCTCCTTATCCTCGTTCCCCTCTCCACCCCACCGTTCCCACACCTCTCTAGAGACTGTCCTTGATGTGCCACGTCGCGTCTCCTCCTCACCCAGAGAAAACCGGCTGAATTCTTCCAGCCAAAGGACCCTAAGATGAAAGGAAATCCTGAGAACAGAAAAATTTTTGAGCCCGAAGGTCTTCATCACAAGGCTTTCCCAGGGCGGAAGTGGCCAGTGTTCTTGACTTACTTTTATAAATTCTTTTATCCAATGTAACATTTTTTGCTCCATTTGGTCGGTACTGTATTTGGATTCTAAACTACTCAAGTATCGTATCAGTTTATTTAATAATCTCGCTTCGCATTCCGTCGTGCATAGTGATTTAATTGTTTATATTTGTATCATTTTAGATAAAAAAACATTCTACTATTTTATTATCTTACAAGACTGAGTGTAAAGACTGTCATTTTCACATATACAAATAGAACTAATCTCTCTCTCATGCCTTTCCTCATCCTTGACTTCTGATTCACATTATTGAGCGAATTTCTCCAATCTCTTATCATATCCTTGACGGCCACATTCTCATTCGTTCCTTTAAGTTTTTATGTAGCTTCAGTCACAGAAAATATTAAGAATGCTGGATAATCCTTGTTGTTATGCAGGATAAGTTGACAATTTTCTTGAGGATTCTTGGTCTCTCAGGTTATGGTATCCTGCTTACAATGATGTACAACAGATATCCAGGATCATTCTTTCTTGTCTCCAGTGTACCATGTCTCTTTCTTTCATTAGCCTCGTCATCCAGGTTTCATTTTTCATTTTCTCTCTGTAATTTTTCTCTCGAGACTATTCATTCTCCTGCACCTCTTCATCTTCATATATCTGAGCACTGATGATTCTCATTTCCTTTCGCATTGCTACAAAAGATATTCCGATTCGCCTTCGCCAATGGCACTGCCTGTAAGCCGAGAGGTTTCCTCTCCCATTTCCCATTTTCGTCTTCCCAAAACCCTCCTTTTCACACCTTCATCCATCATGATAGTGCAGCTCATCCTTCTTACCCTCCATACCAAGGTACACACTCTAGTATGGTAGACTCTCAGTCTCCACAAAACTCTTGTGTCGTCAATTTCTAGTCTGTGCTCAATTTTATGCGTATTCAACATGCAGCAGTTTGCTCAGCTTCACCGTCTGTCAACCAGCTTTCAGACCATTCTCACCCCCGTGTGTGTTACCAACCGCTAGCCGTGTTCAACCCCAAGATTTCATAAAGTTTCATGCCATACTCGTTTCCAGGTTTCACCAGCCTGTATAGACAGCCCATAAAGCTCATCTTCCATCCTTTTATAACCTTCCAGCGCACCTTCCACACCCGCGGTTAACTAGATTCCAATATATGATCGACATAGAAGTTCCGCCATCTATCTAGAGACCTCGCTCGAATCCATGATTCATATCTGGCCTTCGCCAGAATCCATGATTCGCCGTCCTTCAGCCTCCGTCTGCCTCCGTCAAGAAACCTATCTACTTTCCAGCCCATTCTGCCGAACTTTTTATTCCGGCGTCTCCAACTTCCATATCGTTCCAGTCCCCGCACCTCTCCTACTTCCAACCGCTTTTTCAACTTCCAGCACCGCCCGACCTTCACCCACTTCCATCGCCCAGTTCGCCCAGACTACCAGTTCATCTCGCCTCTCCCGACCGCCTTACCCAGCACTTTAGGGATCAGATCTGATCAGAAAAGAAATGCCATCTTTCTGGGTCTAATACGATCGTGAGGGTTAATGTTTCTCTCTCTCTCTCTCTCTCTCTCTCATACTGGTGTGTTCATCGTAAAATACAACCCAGCCAGAATATAACTTCAGCCTCCACGTCTCTGCCCGCTTGTGTCGCAGTACCTCAGACGCTGTCACCATAACTAAAGATGTAATTAACTCTTCAGTGTCGCTAAAACTCACACAGCATGCACCGTGATATGTTCAAATGGTTCATAAATCTTAAGCCACTTATATGTTAAGTCAAGCCATAAGTACGGCTTGGGAGTTGAGAAATGTGAATGTATGTTATCCCAGGAATGGTTAAATTTCTGTCATGTTTACGAGCCGTTGCAAATTACTTTATGATATCCACCTGTTGTCGTAACTATGGTGACTCATTCGGCTTCAGAATATTCCTTCGTGAAAGTGAAGAAATTGGTGGAGAGTCTGGAGGGACATTATTTACTGGCTTTGATATCCGTTCCAGGAAACAGCTGGTTCTACTCCCTTCTGCTGTAAATAGCCATGGTAAAATACACAGCCAGCCCGACGGTGAATCACACACCAAAGGAATCGTACGAGCATGAAAGGGATCCGATCTCCCAACAGGAGAGTTGGCTGTGTGGGTCTCGGCACTTATACGAGTTTGAAGTTAGAATTTAGCAGTATGTTAGCCCAGACTGTCCTCATGAGAACACGGAATAATGCATGGCATATGTAAAAGGGATGACTTGACTGCACATATTTAGGTTTTGATATATTTGTACGTGATTATAGAGGAGGGTTAAAGTGACTGAAACGTATTCTTCAAAAGGGCTAAAGAACATACGACATTGTGGGAAGCATTGTTGGGTTATGATGGCCATTCTGTGATAGATAGATAAGATAGATAAATAGATAGATAGATATAGAGACACGGATTGATGGAAAGAGAGTTGGATGGATGTATGTAAGGATAGATAGGACGACAGATAGACAGAGAGATGAAAGGAGAGAGATATGGATAGATAGATTGATTGACAGATGGACAGACGGAAAGATAGAAAATAAGACAGACATAGACTGGTAGGAAAGAATGGTTGTGGCGAGGCACCTCTGCCACAGTACGACGAAGCGAGTGTGGGATGCCAGTAATGCCAGCATCTAATATGGAATGCTGAGAATTCTGATCCATATCCTCTCCGGGATGCGCTAGTCTCTGTTGATGTGACGTTTGTATTTTTCAGCAGAAGTCTTCCTTCTTTCAGATTTTGGCATTGAGAATCTTTTCAGGAACGAATCGAGTACAAAAGAAATAGCTTTAGTTTCACTGACTTGTCTGTTGATTTAAGTCTGATTTTTGTAAACTATATCCAGGAAGTCTGAGCAAGACTACGAGTTTAAGTAAAAGACCACCTCTCCCCTTGAAGGAAACACAGACTGTGTTTTCCCGCTAGTTTATAGACTATGCAGAAGGAGAGGCCCACTGAGTTAGCCCCAACAGACACGATCTTCTCCCTCATACCACCGGAATTCTGATCAGGTCCCACAAAATCCTTAGAAAACTCTATTCCTCAGGAAATTTCACTTTGCGCTTGCTAGTCGTCCTGATTGTCCGCGACAGTCTTCGATTGCTTTCGAACTCTGGCTGCTGCTGGGGCCTGGCACTGAATCCGGAAGGTTTTCTCCATCCAAAGGAAACGCACGTGAATTGGCGGTAGACATGTTCCCGTGTGGATCTGCTTTGTCTTTCTCTCCTCCTCCTCCCCCACGTAAAGTGCCGTTTACATCCTGAGCTCCCCACCCCTGCAACTAACACTCAAGCGCCCCCTCAACTCCCAACATAAACTCTGGACTCCTCGGTCGTTTAACTTAGGCCCTAGTTTCCCCTGGGCCCTAAAATTTAGGCCCTGCACCCCGTCGACACCCCAGCTCTAACCCTGGCCTGCTGGCAGCGGCAGACAGTGGTGGGGCAGCGTCAATAGTGACCAGATTGCTATTAGCTGTAGTCAGCCTCGGGGACCACAGGAAGTCTTGACAAGTCTTGGAAGCAATTGTGCCAGCAGCCGAACACACACACACACACACACACACACACACACACACACGCCAACACTCATCTCAGCTCTTTCAAAATGTATTAAGGTATTAGGGAAATTATTCCTTTTATTCATAAGCTGTGAAATATCCCAAAATATCTTAACCTATTACAAAAATACAATCGGACAAATATAAACAATGATACACAACTCGTGTGTAGATGCATAGGTACATACACACAAACGTGAGTTTGAGGTGGAAAAAAAGTGCTGAAGACATTACAAAGTGTAAACAGATCTTGATGGTGTGTGAGAATAGCAGCAGCAGCTTGGATACCTCTTTACCGAAGAGCAATAGTTCCTAGAATGGCAGAGGAACTATGATATATGCAGTACTGTCGATCTTGAGAAATGAAGATATGAGAACGACAGAAATGAATTTTCGAATATGGTAAAAGTATATTATGATAAAGAATTGGTGCTGACAGTGAGCTGTTAGAGATAATAGAATGCTTCAGGGCAAACAGAAGAATATGTGAATGTTTTGGAACTGAATATCGTAAGATGAAAAGAGATGTAACCTGTCTATCGGCATTTTAACATGATGATGGAACGACTACGGAGGTTTTGGCTGATAATACAAGAGGGGAGACCTGGACTTGAAGAAAGCTTTGAAAGTGTGGAGGAGTGTCGAAGTCTGCGTAATGGATGAGTCGACGGAAGACATACTGGATATTGGAAAGAAGTTTGGAAGAATATGCGGGACTTGGACGCTGAATATGAAGCTGTGACGAGTGAAATCGCTTTATTTAAGAAAAAGAGAGAGTTAGATTGTGAAAGTTTTTTAAAGAGAGACTAGAGAGGACCGAGAATTTCAAATATTTGGGAGGCACTTTTGGAAGGGAATAGATGAATGGAAGAAGAAATATCGGGGGCGTTCTGAAAGGAGGCCAAATTGTTGGTGCCTTCAGGAGAGAGACGAGGAGGAGGCATGTGAGCCTAGAGAAACGGCGAGGTCTGCCAGGGGGTCGGCACAGCCTCGCCTGACATATGGGAGGGGAACACGCCCACCCAATACTTAAAGGACTGGACCAGACTGGTTGGGTGGGTACACACAACAACGTCCTTCTTTGTTTCATGGAGAATAAGAGTGAGAAAGACTTGAGAAATAAGGGAGCTGAAAAAAAATAGATACATATTCATAACAGAATGAAAGTGAGCGAGGAATTCTTCACTTACTGTTGTGATTCCAATACCCATCCATCCGATGAGGGACAGTGAAGGCCGGAGACTGAACGGAGAACAATCTCTCGTATGGGAATGGAGAGGCAACCTTCAACAAACAGATCTGAGAAACTTTTCCTGCCAGCAAATTTATTGTGTGATGGATCCCAGGACGCCCCATTCTGTCGCACCTCCGTAACCGACATGTGAAGCTACTCGTATCTCCCTTTGCTTGACTTGCGTATCCATGTCCTTAATATTCCTTATATCCTTCCTTTTATTCTTTTTCATTCAATTCCCTTCCTTTCCGTCTCTTCAATTCCTTTCCTTCACTTCAATTGCCTTCTCTTTCCTGCAGTTTATTCACTCCCCATCCTACATTTTGTTTTCTTTCTGTTCTCTCCCCGATTATTTTTTTCCGACATGTTCCCGCTCCCCACCCCACTCTGTTCACGCCATCCAGTACATAACACGGTGAAGGTCACAGTTCTTCACTGGGATATATATATAGCGCTGTTTAGCCTGTTTTCTGTCGCCGGAAGTTAATTGCCGAACTACAACTTCACGTTTGTGTAAAGTAACTTGATTATTGTAGCGATGCTATTATACAGTTTGAGCTCTGGGAAATTTACAGTACAGATAGAAATTTGATTTATCTAAATCAAAAGAGTATATATTTTTATTTCACTGTGGAGAGTAAATAAGATTAAATCTAGGACGAGTATATTACGATAGGCACACGTGTTTTTAACCAGTGTTGGCTTCGAATCTTCCAACAAGATTCCTTCTTTGCGCTTGTTCTATCTTCACTATTTGAAATATTCAAGTGAATATTACTTGAGGAAAAGCCTATTCACTTTCAGCGATATTATGGCGCAATTCTAGTGCTTCCGAGAGTGCAGGCAAGAGAGAGGTGAAAAATGATGTCTTTTAACATACACAACAAATCACTAATATGCAAGATTCTTTTTTGCGAATCTGTTTATGTGAACTGAAACATTGAAAGGCATTCTTGCTGTCCTGTGAACACAAACACGTCGATACCAGTACATACAAAAATAGGTATATAGCCACATAAACATAAATAACCCATGCCAAATACACAAAGAAACTTCTACACAAATACTCGAACTCGCTAAAATCTCGAACAACCACGAATCCAAATGAAAGCATTTTATCTTCCGGTGAGACAGGCGTGAGCCAGACCCAAGGTTCACTCGAGCGGTTCATAATCCCCACAAACTCTTCTTCGCATCGTCCACACGACTCTGGCTAATATCTCCAGACCTCCATAATGCAGTGATGTGTGCCGGGAGCGGCCAGGGAACCTCCCGACGCCTGCTCCTGACGGCACTGCAGCGGGGGCTGGTGTCTTTCTTCACTAATTTGCTCTCTAATGAGAATTCAAGAGATGGATGGAACTGCTAGACAGAAAATGCTAGAGGGATGGAAGGATCAGGGAGAGAAAGTTGAGGACAGATAGGGTAGGGGAGGAGACGACAGCGGAGGGTTGGGAGACGGAGGGGACACGTCCATCGTCGGTGCGAGGGGGATATTCATGAGCGTCCACCAGCATTGTGGGTTGTGGTGGTGGTCAGAGTGATGGATGGTCCGGGAAGCGACATAGTTGAGATTGATGTGCCGTCTGAAGGTCATCAAGACTCCATCCCCCTTCCCGTCCTCGCGGATGCCTCATTGCCAGCACAACGTCTTCTGTGCTAAGGCAAATGACCCGGTAGTGATAGACTGGCAGATACCACGACTGTCTGCGAGATGACTTGATTATTCCCTCGTGGTGCCACTAGTGCACTGGAAGATAAGCTGCTTTATCTGGTCTCTCCCACCAGTATGCTTGAAGTTATAGTGGTTCTATTTAATCTTTCACTAGTAGTTAGGGTGTTTTATCCAGCGTTTTGTACAGGTGCTGTCATGTGTCACGCACCAAAACCACTGCTCCCTACCCACAACCAGGCCCCACAGAACTTTCCACGGTTTACCCCAGACGCTTCACATGACAATCATTCAGCTTTTGCCCATACAGCAGCGAATTAACCCGGCTCTCATTCAGTGAGAGAATATCGTAAACCAATAAGACCCGAGAGGAAAACTGGATGGTTATTGACGATTTGGTGGTGACGCGGGAGCTGGTGGACTGCGTCCGCGAGACTCGTTACCGGGGGCGTGGGCGTTTCTGGCAGGCGACGTGGTGAAGGAATCCTGGAACGCGCGTCCTGTTAACAGGGTCTTAATGGGCCATCCAGCCGTGTGATTGATTTATAAAGCAGAATGACTCTGTGTGTGTGTGTGTGTGTGTGTGTATACGCCAAGGTTTCTTTTAATCCATCTATCTATCTGTTTAGACATATCTACGTTTGCTTGTATACATACCGACACACCAGACGACAACAGACGCGTCACTCATCGTAAAATGAGAGACTACAGGTACCACGAGCGTCACACGGGAGAGTGAAGGCATTCATGCTACTCCTACAGATTTACTGAGCAATATTTCCCAACCATAATTCTTGCTTCAGTTGGTCGAACCATCTGTTTTATCCCAGCCTATGATGTAGGACTTCTGTTCTTTCTGTTCGGTTTCAAAACTTCATAATGTTGCTTTTAGTTTAGTTTAAGTCTGTTATTCATCTGTTTATTCATTTTGTTTTAAGCTCAGTTCTTTAATTGGAGTACCAATCGTTGCTTAAATGTGGTTTATTCATAATTCCGGAGAGTTTTCATTAAGCAGTTGTTTAGCTGAGATTCTCCAAGATTACGGTTTAATAGGCGTTGGCTTATCTTACAGCCTCTAAGTTTCCAGTTTTTGATAAGTTTAGAGGGGAGAGGCGTGTGGCAGGCGTGGGGCCATAGACTTGATGGTCCTGTTTACGAACAGACTTTGCCGTCCACAGTCGTATGGTAGAGATCTGTAGATTACTCAAGTGTATCTTCAGTGCATCAAAAATGCTTTCAGGAACATCATTTAAGGAAAATTGCTGAATATTTGTGTTTGTCTCTCAAGTATGTGCGTGCTGAGTGCGAGATCAGACAGGTGCAATGTGGAGGGAGAGATGATTTGACTGGTAATGAATAGAGCGTCGTGAGGGAGACACTGCGATGAAGATTAATGTCATCTGAGAGCAGAGTCCAGGCGCGCTCCAACAGTAATGAGAAATTAGTTCCATGTGATCCGTCCGTCACTTTACTGATATGTCTGAAGAGCAAAGAGGATTTCGTTTTACTTATTCTTTAAGTAATTAGGAAGATCCTATGATGAAAGCCTCTTAAGATGCTTATTACAAATTGTTGGTTTTTTTTTTTTTTTAGATACACAATGAAAGTTAGACAATATTCTGTAAAGTTCTCTGCAAAAGACTCAGAATATCAATTGAGGGGAGAAGATAGAGTAGAGATTTAGGACGAAGCCGATACTACGTCTTTTAGATGACCTTGTTTGTGGAGGGAATGGAAGAAGAAGTGTATTAGAAGGTGGATGGGCACTATTCAGGTGCTTCCGCCTGTGAGGCTCTGACTGGGGAATGCCCTATCTTTCCCTTAGCACTGACTGACTCGGGCACTGCTGCCACTCGAGGGCCAGTGAGGTGATGGGACATGGCGTCATGTGTGATGAGTGACGCTACCAAATTTAAAGTGACAGCCAGGATCCCGCACTGTGGTTTACTGCCGTGGGGGACAGACAGGACCTTCGGTCGTGAGCCAGCTCCAGGCTCGTAAATGATGCCACAAGCCTAAGGTAACTGTGTGTGTGTGTGTGTGTGTAGTGCATCGTGCACATGATCACCAATTTCTCTTTTCCATCCACGTCTACCAGAATTTTTGTTCGTTCCTGTTTATTTCCTCCCAGCTCACTCGTCCCATCCTTCCTCACGCACACGTCTCACAGGCTTCTAACCGATCAATGTCAGAGGCCCACGTAGTTACGAGCCACCACTACCATCACCGCCACTGTCCTGAAAAAAATCTTCTTTATCTTATTGCTCGGGTTCCTCATCATGAACTCCATCCTCGTAATGAATGCCTCTTTCACCGTCCTGATCATTGATTCAGACCTCTCGTTTGCATCTTGTGTCCTGTGTGATCAGGGGGGACCCAGCGTCTAAGAGTCACTTGTTGTTCTCATTTGCCATTGTTCACAATGTTGATCACATCTTCCTCCTCTGATTAAAGTCTGCAACACTACTGTCTTTCCTGCGCTTGTCTTCATACAATACTCTCGTCTCGTGAAGATTAGATTTTTCATTAATCTCTTGTCTTGTTTACGTAATACATATCTTGCTCTATATATATATATATATATATATATATATATATATATATATATATATATACATATATATATGTATATATAAAATCTTCCTGAGCAACGTCTCAGCTTGTCATAAGCAACTTTTCAGCTCATGAACATCTCAGACCGACTTTCCCAACATTTCACATCGTCGTGGCAAACATCAGCTCACCGTTCAAACCAACATTACCAACAGTAACTGTGCTTTCCCTGCTGTCTCTTGCGATCGGCACAATCCAATTCCGACATGAAAGCAACTTGCACGCCACTCTTGGTAGAAAATTAGATTATGCAAAATGCATGTTTAATTACCGACCATCTGATGAAATTATTCGCCCGTGCTTTAGCGAATTTACTGATTAATGATGACACACAAGGCTGCCAGGGCTTTGTACTATCGCTGAAAATCAGCCAGAGCGCCTCCACACATCCATGAAATCGTCTCTCATGTAACCACTAAACTGGTGTTCTTTACGGTAAAAATGTGGCCTTCCAAAGCATCACATTGAGGAGGGACGGGTTGTGGATTGTGGCCTCTGGAGCTCCCCCAGTACGACTGGTCACCAGTAATCAGGGGAGTTGTTCAGGCAAGGGCGATTAATCCCAGTGAATGGACACTGAGTAACTTGTTGTACGTCACATAATAGTCTACATTCGCACTCAGATTTTGCATTTGTCTTTCCTCAGCTGCCAGGACTGGAAACCGCTGAACCAGCGGTTATTCGCCTGGAAGTGTGCAAGCCCTGGATTGAATTCTTGGTGACGCATGTTCGTGGGTTCGCTGGTACGTGTATCCGCGTGCGCGTGATGAAAGACACGCACGTATGGTTCATCGAAAAAGGAAAAAAAAAGATGTTTTACCAGTTTTTCAGCAGCTAGCCATCCCACGCCCGTCTCTCTCTCTCTCCACTATAGTGCCCGTAACCCACCTGTTCCTTTAGTTTATTCCCCTTCCTTCTCTCTGCGTCGTCCTCCCTTCTCTCATGTTTACTCGTCTCTTTCTCCTCACTTTTTCTTTTCCCTCCTTTCCATCTCTCTTCCTCCTTATCCTTCTCTTTTTCTGCATGCCCTCCTCCGTTCCTTCTTTCCCTCCTCTCTTCCCCCTTACCCTCTTCCTTTGCTTACTTCCATCTCACCCTTCCCCCTTCCTCCTTCCCTCCCCGTCCTCTGCATAACTCTGGTACCTCATGCAAGCATCATGAGGGTCGTCGCAACTAAAGCCATTGGTAAAACATGTGGTGACCGCATCTCCCTAGACTCCTCCACCAGCACCGACGTCAGACTCCTCCAGCAGCGCCCACGTCAGGAGCCTTAGATGCAAAGAGGTGATGTAGGGTCGGGAGGTGTCCAGGAAGGGGTCTAATGGTCAGGGAGTGTGAAGGCGAGGATCTGGTAGTGTTCAAGCAGGGATCCAGGGTTCAGGAAATGTTCATGCAAGGACCCTTGAACAGTGGAGTGTACAAGCACGGACTGAGGCACCAGGGAGCGTACAATAATTGGGCAAGAAAATATACAGACAGAGACTGAGGGAGCGGACGAGCGCGGCATCAAGGGGTAAAACCATATCATGGAGAAGGGAGAGTAGTTATGCAAGCCTTTAAGGATGAGAAAGGAATGGAACAAGGAAATAGTGAGGGTAAATGTGTGAAGAGGACTTTCCTGGAGATGAGTGGATTGCGTAGATGTTAGGAAGCTGATAGATTGTTGTTGTCTAACGATGCAGATGGCCTCTTAAGGAAATGGAAAGGGGAAAAGCTGAAAGCCGTGGAATAAGATTGAGGGGAAAATTGAGGTGTTGTGTAGAGGGAGACGGAAACCGGAGACATGATATCAAGAAGTTCCTGAGAGTGAGTTGCGAGAGTTGCTGATTAGATTTATGCCTTTTGATATCAGAATAGAGAAGAAAAAGGAAAGTAGAGAAATGGAGAAAAAGAAGACAAAAAGAGGGAATAGATATCAAGACTGTAGCCTGAAAGATGGCTTTCTTGGGTACATGTGGAAGGGACTGTGGCCAACGCCATCCAGGACCTCCACTGCCTCCCAGTGAGGAACCTCTTCTAGATGGGAGTAACATTTTCTCGGGTAAACTTGAATAGAATAATTTGCTACGCTTCAGGTTATTTCGTGGATCTACACGAACTGATACACACACACACACACAAGGAGATACAGTTCTTGTTATAGAATAATAGGAACGCCAAGAATACTTTGTATTTTCAACACACGTAAAAACTTTTCTTTCAAGATTTTCAGAAGATCATTGTTTTATGCTAATGGCGTGTGGTGGAGTCACGCGTGAGCACACAACCTCAGGATAACTCCAAGAGGCCCCAAAAACTCACGAACCGAGATTCCATGTTCTCTTCTGTATCTAATTAAAACTTTTGTTTGACGGGATTTATTGCATGTCGCTGGAAATTCTCAGATAATTAGAAAACACAGTTATTGCCGCAGTCCAGACTTGATTAGTCGTCTGCTGACGTCACATGCTGAGATGGCGCCCAGGGTGTCTCCGTGTAGAGTAACACGAGCCAGGAACGCGGGTCGAGATGTTGCACAAACCATCACGTTTTTATTGTGCAATATCAAGCATGACCCAGAATGAGGATACTGCCTCGAACGGACAGATAGACGGACAGAATGAGGGACAGAGAACGGGCAGGAGGAAAGACGGACGGACAGATAGAAGCAGGGACAGACGATTTAGACAGGAGGGACAGGAAATGGACTGGCAGAAAAATGGACAGACAGATGGACAGAAGGAGAGACAGACAGACAAACAGATAGACAGATAGACAAACTGACAGACAGACAAATTGATGAATAAACAGGCATACAAGAACACAGATGACGGGCGGACACAGACCCATTTTTATCACAATATTTCTTTATATTCCGAACGTCACGTTGATAATGATTTACATGAAAATAATTCGTATATATAATTCATATATATGCAAATGAAGGATGTTAGGAAATACAGGCTGAGCAGCCAGCAGTTGTTGCTTAGAATCTACACTGACGCGTTGTTTGATATTCACCTCAGACAGAAAACTCCCAGACTTTGTGTGAAATTCATTGACGAAACTGCATGGAATCGCACTTATCCGTTGACGACGGATATGAACAAAATGTTTTACAGTTGACTATATGTTTATTTTTCCCGCTGGCAGATGATGCTGCAATGTTGGCGAAACAGAACGAACAGCTTATCACATTGATATGCCATATCATTACTGTTTACAAGAAATATTGGGAACCAATGCAACCATGAATAAGATTCTCGTGTTTGAAAGACATGAAAATTTTGCTGTTTTGTGTAAATGGTGAAATAGTTAAAGCTGTGTAAAGTATAGATTCTTGGAAATGATATTCTAGACAGAAAGTGGGAAATTAGAGCATGGGAATAGGGTAAGAGAGAATGGGGCTGCCCTCACCGTTTCGGTGATTGAGTTGATGAATGTGGAGTTTGCAAGATTTATTGATGTGGAATCCTACGTTGTCTTTATAAACCTTTGCAGAAGAAACAGTAGCAACAACGATGGAAAGCAAAAATAGTGAAAATGACAAGAGCCACGAGTCAGGAAGAAGAGGCATTACGAGAGTGTGTGTGTGAGCCTGACTGTAACACAGTACTCTGACGCTTGCTCCAGCCCGGGACTTCAAGTGATTTTTTCCACAGTAGTGGCCTGTAAGGGAAAATATTCCAGTGTTTAGTTGAGAAGATGATGACAACGAGACTTCTTAGATATCATGTGAGTGACATCAGCCACACCCGTACGTACGTACGAACTCGTTAGATTGTATCGTATTGGATGGATAAGAATAGATACATAAAGAGGAACCCTTGTACACACAAACGTATACACAGACTTAGCGCATACACAGTCAGGTTAAACCAGTATAATCCATGTCATTCATCTTTAATGCAAGCGTGAAAATAGCCTCTATATATCATGTTACGCTAATAATGTTTGTAATACCGCCTTAATTGTTGACAAGAAATGAGTAATTAGTTTTAACGAAACGACCATGACGCTCTGCTGACCAGCAGCCTCTAGACTGGCCACAGAGATGGACCTCTGGTAATGCTGTTTACAGAGGCCAGTCACTGGCTCATAAGACGTCAGGATCCCAATGAGAGACAAGAAGGGTAAGGATCGGGGAGGAGACGGAGCAAGAAGAGGAGCTGAAATATCGGAAGATAAAGGAATACGGACGACAGAAGTGCGTCAACAGGAGAGAAGATTCTGGGATTCCTTAGGTTGCATGATGTGAAGAAACATCACAGGTACGGACGTGGCCGACGTATGAAGGGATAAGTGAGCCACACACACACAGTTGACAGTCATGGAGGAGGGAGGAAGGGCGAGAAGAAAGAGGGGAAGAAGAGGGAGAAGAAGTCAATTACGATGGAAATGAGTAAAGGGACACAACAGGACCGTAGAGGGAATAAGGAGATGGAGATAATATTGAAAGAGATTAAGGAAGAGGGAATGGAAAGCGGTCAAGGAAATGGCGATTGTGTGAATAGAGGTAAAGATGTCATGGAAAATATTAATCACGAGATAAGATCGCAGATGAAGGAAAATAAGTTCAGGGTTGATTGATATCCAGGCATAGTTAGAGGTTATTCAGAGGGGAAATCTGACGATTGCTGAGGCAGCTTGAGTAAGGAGAGGTATTATAGGCAGTGGAAATGGTGGATTCAATGCGAAGTGGAAGGCAGTGAGTACACAAGTGCTTCTGGCAGTAGGTGTGAGTGACAGGAAGTGAGGATTGATTCTAAAGGGCTGAATGGATCCAACGATTGCTTCTCTGATTGAAGAAGAAATCATACGTTTGCTTGTAACTGCTATACAGGGACTTGTTTCGCAAATGTAATAGGAAAGTTTGTGGTAGGGAAGTAGATTAGAAAATAGAAATAACGACTGCAATTTTAGGACAGCAGCACTTCTATGGGCAGGATGAGATTAACTTATGGAGAAGAAAATTGAAAAGAAAGTGCACATGCAGTATATGTTAGACTGAAAACCAGCGTGCAATTGATGATGGGAAGAGGCTGAGTATTGAGTTTCAGATCTTATTAGTGGAGGAAAAGTTGCTGGAAGACGGTAAAGAAATTTTCTACAGAGTTAGACACATGTCAGGAAAATAGGGACCTGAGCGAGAGGCCTGAGGTGGATAAGGCTTGGGTGGGACAGGGTGTGTCGTGTTCCCAGGGCCGTTTGTCTTCATGCAAGGGGCTCCGAGGAAGGACTTCCAGGAAATGTAGGTACCAGCAGGAAGGGGAAGACGGAGGAAAATGGAAAAGTGTGGACGGTGGGGATGTTGTGGGTACATAACTCTGTGTTTATTGAGACGACAGAAGGCCTTCAGAATACCGCGTTGACATTCGACTGAGTCGTGACAAGGAAAAGTTAAACGCTGGTTCTGATAAGAACAATTTGAGGGAAAGATAATCAACGTGGTATGTTTTGCCTCATAGTCAGACCCGATTGGTCCATGAATCTGTTTATATAGAGCGTATCCCTAGTGAAGGTGGTGTGTCTAGTGTTGACATATCTGCGAGTGGGATAAGAGATAGGAAAGTCGCTGGCGTCTTGTGTCAGGTGAAAAGCAGTAAAGATGCCAGTTTACGGGGTCATGAGGGCGGTGGAAAACGTTAAGGTTGTGAGGTAAGGAACCTTGTGACCTCCTTTTTGGCGGTTATAGATTGGCGAATACTCTTATACCTGTGTCGTACGCGGGTGATTGTATTTTTTCTTAGAAATGAGCGACTGATTGTAAGGTTAAACCTCACATATGTCTGCAGATCACTGCTGACAGATATCACTGTTCTTGATCGCAGAGGTGAACTGCTCCCGAGATGGTAGACGAACCACGATGGCAGGCACATGCAAGCCAATGCCACCACACTTGGATCAGTCTGCTGGTTGACGTTCCCAATGTTGTATATGGAAATATATTTGGGAAGAGCGGCCACGACATCTCTATCTTTTTTTTCCTAGCATCTTTCCCAGGAAAGTACTCGAACAAGCGTACACGATGCGACAGCCATATTGCCCTCAAGCATTCCATATCTTTCAGGTAAAGCAAACATCTCTCATTCGGACCCTGAGCGATAAAATTCAGAGGGAAAGCGAGCAGTGTCAGTGAGATCTCGCCGGTTTTTTCTTAATTCTCATTCGGAACACGTATTTACTTGGCCCTAATGGGGAGTGGGGTAGCTCTGTATGGTCCCGTGGACGTGGAAACCAGAGGGAATGAGATGCCAGATGCACGCCACCCTCCAATTACTGCCAGATATAGCTCCAGGCAACAGGACTCTTTGGGAGGGAAAAAAATGTATAAAGAAAATACGAAAAACAGGAATGGAGGTAAAGATATTTTTCACCTTATTATTTAAATACCTTGAGATTGCCAGGAGTGAAGGATCTGATAGTTATATTGGTCGAATGGAATGACTGAATTATTTGTTCTTGAGTCATGAAGAAAATATCGATGTATTTAATTTTCTCTTTGTGTGTTTTCTAAGTAGACTTGTCGAATATAGTTATTCTTAGCTTTATGGGGACTGTCGATTAAGTCAAATATCTGTTTGCTCTACATTGTTCTATCCTGTTTGTTATCACATACACTGAACACACACACACCATAACACAAACGCAGACGCAGCAGGAGAGAATGAGCGGAAGAAGATCCGTGGGTGGGTATCGAGTCCTGCAGGAGTTGGGGGAAGCCTCGCCCTCCTGCTGGCTACCAGGCGGGAATATTGTGCCACCGGCCCGGCCGGAGATCGCCATTGTTCCGCCTGTCGATCAAGGCAGAAGCGAGTGATAACCACAGACTCCTGCCCCACTCCGTTTTCTGCACCACTGGTTCTTAGCGATAGTTCTTTCTTCGCGCTTCCTCGCTCAAAAATCGTAAAATTCTTTTCTGAGAAAAAGCCGTTGAGTTATTTGTAAGTGAAACTTGGATGTAACTAACACTTTACAAACTAACAAATAGATAGATATATACTACTGGATGCTCCCCATCCATCACCCATATTGGGGAGTATACTGAGGGATGCTCCCCACCCAGTACCCGTAGTAGGGAGTATACCCAGATATACTGGAGGATGCTCCCCATCCCTCATCCATAATGGGGAGTATATCCAGATATTCATTGCGCCCTTTCTCATAGACTCCCCACAGGATATTCTGCTATGAATGAGAAATGTATTCTCTTCCTTCTCTTTGCGGAAGAACTATTCATTTCTCATATGGTAATGAAGATGTTTTAAGTTCGTGGCCATAAATTATCCTTTATCGTCACTGCGTCTTATGTAAAGGAGTTTGTGCATTGAAACGCTGACTATGATTATGTGAATGACACTTTTACGTCCGAGCTGACTCAAGGAGAATGTGTTTCTTTTAAGACTTGATAATGCAAGAATGTTAGTCACAGCTCACAAGACGTGTACATCACGCTAACTGGCGGCCAAGACACTTCCTTCTTTCATGCAAAACTGGACGAGTCTCTGTAAGTGCTCCGGAGTTCGTTGGGTTTAATGAAAACTGCGGCTTAACTATCCTATGTAGGTCAAGGGAAGTATATGTGATTAATCTAACAGTAAAGTTGTGTAGGTGGTCAGACTGCCTCATGATGCGAATGTGACAATGTTGAATGTGAACGTTTCTGAGGCCATTACTACTCTTAGACATATTATTTCTGTGCATAGGTGGATGTTACCATCGATACACATTCTATTTTCCTTTCGTCATTAAAATCCACCTATAGTCAGAGACGAGTTTTTCCTCTCATCCATAACTTTCGTCTCATAATTTACCATTCCATACCAGGAACCTTTCCTGTCTTGTTGTCTGTCGTCTCTCATCACCATGACCCTCTCACGCTTCACCCGAATCACCGTCACCCACAGTGTTATACGTCACCCGTCACGTCCGTCATCTGTCTATATAAAATCGTTCTGTCAAAAGCACCTAAGCTTACAGTACCTTTCTCCTCTTCCCATCCTCATCTACCATAGACCACACCCATGTCCCCATCTCGCTCAATCCTTAACCTCAAATTTGGCATATCCGCCACGAACTCAGGTATCACTCGCGCGTATTTCAACCTTCTTCAAAGATATTCTCTTGTGATGGTAAGCAGTCGTCACTCTCTATCATAATTCTCTGCAGTTGGGAAGCCAAGAGCAAAGGACAAAAACAGCGCCTCCCTTCAGATCCCGGAGAACTTCTCTCCCAAGGACATAAATGTCTGAGAGACTATTCAGAGCTTCGGAGATTTTTGCGAGACGTCTCCTTGTCGTGCCTCGCTCGCTGAGTTGTTTCCAGTTATGAAATGTGATGAACATACCGCTGATGGGATTTATTGCCTTGGGCGTCAGTCACGAGCTAGTTTTACACAATCTCTTTGTTCCTCCTGTTTGCTGTCAGTCTGTATCATGAGTGTATTTCATGTGTGTGTTTGCTTGTGTGTACGTATGTCCACGTACAAGAAAAGTGTACGTGTGTATGTCATTACCTACTTATCAGTCTATTTATACCGTACCGTGAGGGAATGATGAAGTTTTACGGTTGTGGGGCCCCATCTGGTGTGTGTGTGTGTGTGTGTGTGTGTGTGTGTGTGTGTGTGTGTACACTATCATGACACATGATATAGATTTCAGGATCTCAGTTTTGTCTCGTGTATGATCTAATTGGATCTGACCAACAGCCTCTGGTGGACCGAGTGAGAAGGCGAGGGTTACAGGTCAATTGGAACTTCTGTCCCGTATGTTAGTTTTCTAATTCTCTTTATTCCTTGAACTATTGTACGCGTTGTTAGGTCGATATGACATTCTTTTTTGTGTTTCAGATATGTCTGAGGAGGGTAATAGAAGCTGAGAATCACGAAGTCCAAATGCACACTATAGAATTACTCAAGTATCATGTGATACTTGGAGCATATTTGTGGGATCTGTTTCGGATGATATCAAGTAACGGTTCTTTCTGACCGATTCTTTTCTTTTAAACTCCAGATGATTAACTTCATTAACAGACGTGTGATCCGGCGTCTTTTTTCCTGTTAGGGTGGTTGCCTACTGGGTTGAGGGAGAGTGGGATATACAACAAAGAAATTTCATAAACCTGACACCAGGCCAGAGGAGGAAACTCTCTAACTTCTTCCCCTTTCCTGCTCTCGTTGCCTCTTTGATCTTCCTCTTTTGTTGTAAACTGAATTCCAAACTCCTCGGGTTTCTGTGTACCTAAAAGGTTAATTTAACTTTACTGGTTTGTACCACGGGCAATGTAGCAACGGTGTCAGGTGTGTGTGTGTGTGTGTGTGTGTGTGTGCTCTTGTTCTCTATATTTTTTTTGTGGATATGGATTTTTGTAAGTGACAATCTAGACATCTGGAAATATTATATATGAATCTGTATTACAGACAGTATACATAAAAACAGTATCATGTAGTACATATACAGTAGAAAGTGTTCATCACGACACATACCAAGAGAAATAATGTTTTCGTGAACACTCGGACGAAGAACAAGTAATGTTAGATACCGTAAGAACCTGTAATTCCAGTTAGTTTGGCTGAATCTGTAGTAAGAGTTCGGAAAATAGTGACAACTTTAATCAGAAGAGGTGTACGAATTTCTAAATGATAAATAACATCTTTCTTTTCAGAAGGCAACCATTTCCACATTTACTAATCGCCTCGTTTTCTGAAGTTCAACGCGAACTCCAGCTGGAATTAACGGTGCAATAATAAGCTGTGGCTTGAAAAAAAAAAAAGCTTTGATTCCTTTTTTTGTCTTGGTGTATGAAGGGCTATTCCAATTTTATTACAGTTACTTCCATTACTAACCCCGGAGTACGAAAATTTTTGTCAAATATAAATTAACGTAATTATTTTTTCAAATAAAACGCGATTAGCTGACTGACTGGCCTGTTAATCGTTTAGCCTTTTATGTATAATGGTTTAAAGGCTGATAAATGATTCAGTTAAATGATGTAATTATCTGCCTGAAATTTAGATGAGTGATTAAATGTTTGTTGGTTTATTCATATTGAGAAATATTCTGTATTTCACAAAACATCTCATTTGTGATTTTGCTGTTCTAATCATAAAACTTAAAAGATTAATAATTTGCATTCTATTTTGGAATTATTTTTCAAATACCCAACAGCCAACTCTAGTGGCGCTTCAAACTTGTGTGAATATCAATCAGAGGGTCTAGGGAAAAATCTGAAAACATGAAATTGCGGAATAAAAAGATGATCATACGAAAACGTAGATTTTAAATTTTCACTCGGTATTCGGCAGTTTCCGAGATCCATCAAGAGTATGTGAAACCATATTGATAATGACACTGTCCTCTGGTATACATCATGATACAATAGAAAAGTAAAGTGTATTTCATTTATCAGTCATTGTGTGGAGGAAAGAAGATATCATGTGACATTGCAAGCGGCTGGGTAGTTAAATGCGAAGGATGGAGTCCATAGAGTTTTACGGGAATGCTTGCTTCGCCCACGATTCGACCCTCCTCTTTCTTTCCCTCTCTTTTTGTTATGTTACATGTATTCTCAGTCACTTTCTTTCCTCTCTATATATCCTCATTTTTACCTCCTCCTGATTTAGTACATTCCTTTTAGAGCACACTAGGTAAGGCTACAGTTCTACCTAAATTACCTTCACATCTCTGTTCCCTTTTCCTCTCCTCCTCAGCATTGGTTGTTGCCCCTTCTCTTCACGGCCCCCACTGGCTGACTCTCCTGCCACTTGATCTAAAGCCTCCCTCAGTTTTTTGTAATACATAATTACCAGATAGAGGAAACAATGCTACAATTCTGGAGGGAAGGGACAGTCATCCCAGAATTCCATTGTGTGATACCTAACCTCACGGGGGTTGACCTCACGTTAGTGAAAAAACGAGGATGGTTGATCACAGGGAATTGATAAAATACCAGAAACGAGTCCTTAAGTTAACTCCACTGGGGGAAGTACGATTAGGGTCATTAATGGAGGAATGGAAAGAATGAGAAAGATTTGGTAGCGAAATGCAGAGCGGTGGAGAAAGCTGAAAAGTCCCATTTTCAAATGTTGCAGGTTTAACAACCACACGTTTTCATTTATTCCCTCATGATATCAGTCTGAACAAGAGATATGAGTTATTAACTTTGTAGGTTTTCTAATACTATCTCCCTACGTTGTACTTCCCATAGACGTAAATATAATTCGCTCCAAATTGAACCTGTTCCTATTCCTTTTCTTGCTTTTGTTTGTTTGTTTAGGTGCTTAGAGGGAGTGTTGGCTGGAAAGGAATTAAATGAAAGGACAGAGGTGAAAGGAATGGGATGGATGGAGGGACCTTAGCGAAGGAAGGGGCTTGGCTGAAGGCGTTGGGCAGAGTTACAGGGGATGAAAAAAATTAATTTTATGATGTTTTCATTTAATGAAGAAGTACCTATAATACTTGACACTTACAAAGCACTAGTATACGATCGTAATGCCTTAGGTCACCACCTTTCTAGTTCTGAGCTGTCATAAGAGTATCACTGGCCGAGGAATGATGACATTTGTAGAGGTGAGGAGAGACAAGGACGGGCTGGTGCTGGACTATACATTTTGTCGTAACAGACCTTGACAGAGCTGATGCGGAGTTAGCAAAGTAAACACAGACCAGAGGAGGAAGCACAGATACACAAACGTCAGATGGAAGGAGGAATTAAGAGAATATGATTGTGAGAAGTGAGGGGAAGCTTTCAGCGTAGTCCTCATTTCTCAGAATTATGAAGATTTTACATTAAGAAAAGAGGCATCTCTCCTCTGCAACTGCCTCCTTTTATGTGAATTTATAGACCCCAGGTTAACTTTTTGCTTATATTCTTTTCACTAGTATAAGTAGTCTTAATGTCTCGGTGACCCTCAGATACTTTTTAGTAAATCCATTAAGGTTTAGCGCATATCTCCACCAATCACAAACCTTTTATAGAGGAAGATATGGACACAAAAAGTTTACTGCGTCGTCGGGGAGAAAAGCGATCGTCTCAGACCACCAGGCTGTAGTGTCTGGCTCAGCAGATGGCACCATGATCGTCCTCCCTGACCTTTATCTTGAATAGAGTGTAGGAATTTACATCATATAAAGACACACACACACACACACACACACACACACACACATACATACACACGTATGTATGTGTACGCTACCTTCAACACCACTTCCACCAAACAACATAACAAATACTATGTCAGTACTAACGCTTCCGCCACTGTCAACACCACCACAAACTCCACTTTGCGCATTAACACTACCACCACTGTCACCACCACCACAAACTAAGCGTCCGTCATTAGCCACTAACAGTTCCTTCCGCCGCTGTAATCAAGGCGGAGAATCCAAGCTTTTGATGGAGTTTTGTATATCTTTACTTTGCTCGTCTTAACAGCCAACACATCTTTCCACCTCATTTCCCTCTTTTAAACTTGGGGAGTCAACATCCTTATCTCTTCATCATTCGTTATCAAAACTTATTTCCTTCATGTTTCTTTTTCTAATCCCTGCTGCTTAACTATACTCTGGGAGCTTTTGCCCATTACGTCTTCACCATTTTCTTATTTTTCAACTATTGTTAATTAAGTCTCTTCATAATCAATGGCACTTTCATAGCTTCTTCAAAGAACTTTCTCATTTACAGTTTTTCGTCTCTGCTTTCCTCATCAACTTTTATGGTTGCCGAATTCCACTCTGTCAGTTTTTTAAAAGAAAAAAGAATTCCAATCCATTTTCACTCATTCATCTTCCATTTATCAAATCCTTCTGTTACTCCAACATCTGGACAGTTTCCAGCGAAAATATCATGGCATTTTTTTTTCTTTTTTTTTCAGCTGGTGTTTGAGTGAAAAACTGCTGGTTATGGCGTCTCCAGTACTGTCGGCTGTTGGCACGGGAGGCATGAGGCTTAGAGAGGGACTTAGGTGAGTGATTTCCTGGTTGTTTTCAAAAGGGAGTGAGGATGGGACAGAAAAAGAGAGAGAGAGAGAGAGGAGGAAGGGGGGAAGAAAGGGAAGTTCAGTGGGAGAGAGGAAGAATAGGAGAAGGGAGAAAATTAAGAGAGGTAGGGAGAAGAAAAGAGACAGAGGAAAAGAAAGTGGGGAAGATGGTTCTGAGGTCTGCTTCTTTCATGTGTCCTCCCCAACCAACTCCCACACTTCTCCTCCCCTCCACCATACTGGAACACCCTCTCCTCCAACACACTTTCTCATAACCTTAATGAACACCTCCCTCCAACATACTACCTCCCCCACATCCTTAATGAACAAACAAAATTAATTATAAAAATCTAAATTAGTTTACATAAACGGGATAGGAGTTCTGCTGTTTGATCCAATATTCCTTTATGTATTTCACTTCCATTACTTACTTCTTTAAAGGATGAATAGAATTATAGTTAATTAGAAACAATTGGAAATTATTGATGCAGTTGTGTTAATTCGATAAGATTTATGATGAGCCTGCAGGTGATCACAAGAAGTCACCTTCCACAAAGCCGTATCGCGGTCAGAGGACGGAAAAGAGTACAGCATCGTCGAGGACCTCCTGGCTCCAAAAAGAAAACCATCTTACCCAGCTCCCGCGTGAAGCGCAGCTTGGAAGTTGCAGAAGCCCGCCTCACGGAAGGGGTCGCAAGGGATACATAACATCATCATATCTGTATTGCTTTGAACTTGTCAACAGTAGCCATCTCCCGTTCGCTCCCTTTATTTGTATTTTCTCCCTCTTCTTCTACCCCTCTCCCCCCCCCCCCCTTCACCCTTCCCCATCCCTTTGCCGCCGCTGAGGAGGTGAAATTTTTTGGACGCCATTACTGGAATTACCGCCGGTCTCCGCTCCTCCCCCACCTTCAGCCATGGAAGACAAAACTGGAAGGTTTCCTTCTTACTACAAGTGCCAGAGCTAGCTTGGCTGTCCCTCTGAGGGATTATATAAGGAATGGTTGTGAGCCGATGCGACCTTTCTTCGTGTGTTCGTGGAGCTACTTCGCTAACGCAGGAAACGGCGATCAACCTTTGCATCAATATTCAACGTTGCTCTCGGTTCACCAACCCTGGGGGTCTGACGCCCTCGACTGAGGATCAACACTTGGCCCAGACTGTGCGGGTCTGTCCCTTGTCCTCCAGTCTCCCTTTCTTTGATGCTGGGTCAGTGAATACTCCACCAACACTTGCACTGGGCCGGTGTATACTCCCCCAACACCTCTCTCCCCCTTCGGGTAGGTTAGGTGAGCCCTCCTCCAACACCTTGCGTGTTCATTAAACTAAGTGCTCAGCTTTATTCCCAGATTCCCATCTACTCTTTTATACTCTGCCTTACAGCCTTTTGTTTCCTACTTCTTTGTTGTTTCATATTCATTTGGTTCATTATCTGCCTGACTTTCTCGTGGACGCTTCTTTTGTATGACTCGTGTGTCTCTCTCACTGCCCACTTGACGTCTGCATTCGTCCCACCAGATGCCGTTGCCTCATTCTTTCTCATTCACCTTCCTCCGGCCCACAGGCATCATCTGTTACACTCTCAGCAACGTCCCAGAAAATTTTCTCGTATCTCATTCACTGCTTTTTATACTTCAGTCAGGAGGACATTACTCATCATTTTCACTCCTCGACCCTTAAGATACTTCGTCCTATTGCTCTGAATTATGCCTCTCACTTTACTTTCCTTTTTACACAACTTGCGCCATTCTCAGGGCTCCTTCCTAGCAGTGTTCATCACATAATGGCCTGACACTCGCTCAGGGAAGACCCTGTTCACTGGGGTATCCCGCCTTATCTCTTTATCTTTCTATTCACAGTAACATACGCCAGAGATGCGTTAGGGGTGACGCATTTTATGCAACATGATGCCCGTAGTGTTCTCTTTATATCACATCACCACAGTCAGTTTCCTTGCAGATCAGATAACAAGCTCATTGACATAAACATCTTTACATTGATCTCATTTGAAATATTACCTTAAAGATTTTATTTTTCTCAGTTTTGTGTGAGTGCTACGGACTTCCCTTAAAAAAGATATAGTGCATATATGAATATCTTCTGAGGTAGGGGAGAAGGAATACTACTTGCGTATTTCCAGCGTGTCGTAGAAAGTCAATACGAGGGACGGGGGCAGGGGTCTGGAAATTCTACCCTCCTGCGTCATCACTTTCTGAAACAAGGAACAGAAGAGATGAGCAAGGATTTTTCTTGTAAGGCAGAGATGTCTCTTCTTGATGGGACTTTGGTAGAAGAGGGAATGGCAAGCTAGAGGAAGACGTACAATGTCTTTCCTGTTATCACAAGTGGGTTGATGAAGGTGACGATGTGAAGCTACTCCATAATCACTCTCTCAGAACCCCCGTCTGGTCCAAGCTTGAACCTTATCTCCCTCGTGAAAACCTCCATCCCCACCCACGGGCTCCTGGCCGGCCGACTGTTGATGAAACTGTTTAACCAGTAGCGTCTTGCAACTAGCCAGCGATGATAATTTCACACGAGTCGAGTAGGTGATCTGGCGACTCTGATACAGACTCTCCACGGAGAAGCTTTTTCTCGCGTGTGCGCCCCTGAAGAATATCCGGACGTGTTAATCTCGGATGGCAATTTAAACCAATAAGAAGAAAAGACATGACTAAAGGAATGGTATCCATCATCATAGCCATTTTTTGAATTTAAGGAAAAGTATAAAATGTTCCTCTCGATACATAGTACTCATTGTTTACCTCCACATAGATTACTGATCCCAAACTATAGTTAGGACAGTTTTCAAATACCACGTCGGGTCGTAAATTCTGGTCCAACGGTACATTATGGGACCATCATTATGGTGGGCAAAACAATGCACCTAAATTCTGGTGGGCGGCGAGGGAGAGGCAACATTTATAATCTGCATTGCAAATTCATCTATTTTTACGGGTGATCTTACAGGCTGATTTAACATGTAAGCCTGGCAATATACTGCAGAGACGGATATAAGGCTTCAAATATATATATATATATATATATATATATATATATATATATATATATATATATATATATATATGTTATAATCAGTAAAACATTACATTAAATATTTTGTGTATATTTCAAGCTCTTCCGAAAAAACTGTCTGTTCATCTCTGCAGCAGCGGGAGGCCCGGCACTTGTTGCCTGCAGTTTAAGCCTGTAATTTGGCCTGAGCGCTTTATTAGTATTTACCGGGGAGGTCACATCACGGCACTGGCCACTGACGGCTTGAAATTCTCGCTCAAAATCCTTGATAAGTGGCTGAAGGTTAAATGTAGACCTGTTGTATTAACTCTGATTTGCGATAGCGACATACATATACGCACACATCACACATGCAGCAGCAGCTTTTATATCTATGTGATAGGAAGATATCTGGTGGGAGCAAAAGATATTTATCTGCCCGAGTGATTTATAACGGTGAACAGACAGAAGCGCGTCACTCTGACTTTTCTCTGTCACAAAGGATTCCCTCCTGTCTCTCATCCCTGTCATTTGCCTCTTCTCCTCCGTCGCTCTCCAGTGTCGTTTGCTCTCTTTCTTTAAGTCTGGATCATTCAGTTGATTTTACATGTTTACTACATAAGGCCATCACAGAACTGTCAATGGTTATATAACGTAATGCGTCGACGACTTAACAAAACCAAGAAGCTTTTGGTATGAACACATCATGACCTGAGAAGGACCCAGATCCTCTGTTCTCTTGTACCTTTGTAAACAAATGTTTTTATACTTTGCAGGCGTCTGTGGCTGCTAGAATGCTCCGTTAAGAAACAGCTTGATAAGTTACGTACTTTTTAACCTGAATTGCCTCGGGAGCCTGAGAAAAATTGCCCTAAGCTCGTCCCAGAGCAACGTCAGGCGAGGAGGCGGAGCCTGGGCTCCCTGGAGATCCGTGTTTGACTGATAGTAATGACCTGTTCCATCACACGCTTCGGGCTCTCTCCTGCTCAGCCTTAATGTACACAGAAAGAATCTGTTTATGCGTCGTGTGAAATTCAGGATATGAATTTTTCCACTCTGTAACATGATGTTGCGACATGTGCCTCCTGCAATAATACATATTCATCTCCCTGCAGCAACAACAAAGCGATATTACTCTTTATTTTAATGGAACGTGAATAAATATATTTTTCCGACTGGAAGTTATTATATTCACATTAACTGAATTTTCATCGTCTACGATTACATTTTCCTTGTTAGAAATGACATTGAGGAAAAAAGATTAGAAGGTTAGATAAAATGTGTTTTAGTGAGACCAGCGTATGCGGAACTGGACCTTTGCTTCAGTCCAGAGGTGAACAGCTCGGAACCACAAGCGAACTCCGAACCTAATCTGAATGAACCACAGACGTAACTGAAGTTAAAAACACTGCCATATTCACTTGTTCTGACTGTATGCCTCATGTTCAGAATACTTCATCAATGATTATTTCTCACTGTAAAATATAGTTGTCAGTAACAATCATAGTACAATTAGTAGTGGCACTAGTAATGATGATGATAAGTCAGTCAATAAGGAAGTAATGACAGCATAGGCAGCGGTATTAGGTCAAGAACTACTAACGTTTGTTATGGAAGTAACCGTCCCAGCCGAATTAAAAGAAACTAGGCCTTTCTATTTTGGTATATGTAATCGTCGTACGTCAAGCTGCCTTTGTCACAGTAACATCAGTTGAGGTTTGGCCATCTTGATAGAAATCTTTGTTAGAATTGGTCAAGTGATATTGCTGTCTGAGTCAGTAGAGACTACCGAGACCATGGCAGTCATGCGAAAGGAAAACTAAGTCCAGCCAAGAGGACTTACTTTCGCAAGTCGGGCAGGCGTGGACTGGGAGTAAGAGAGAGTGAGTCCGGGTCCGGGGGACTAACTTTTAAACTCGCCAATAAAAAAAGACGTTCTCGAGGGAGACAAAACTTGTCCAAGTTACAGTACTCTCCCTCGGTAATGGCAACCTCGGCCCACGCTGCACACACAACACTGCAAGTACCTGAGGCTTCTCCATTGTGGTTACTGGACACAACCACACGTATCCTGGACAGTAATACTCAAGAGACCTAATCCTAGCACACTATTTTCTTTATTCACCTTTAACACAGACGAGGAGGGCACTTTTCTCTCCTTGTACTGAGGCTTCCCTGTAATCCGAGACGTCTATCCGGCTCCGCTGCCGATCTTCGCCTCAACATTCTTGAAGAATTAGTCGATTTTTGGTCATGTGTTTTCCCGATCGTCTCTACGCCGCTGAGGAAAGTTTGCTGTAGTTTTTGTCTTTTATTTTAAGCGTAAGACTTTGCTATTTCCTCGTCATGTTAGGTTTCTTCTAAGGGAACAGGGATTTATTTACGGAATGTTCCTGACTTCTTGTAGTAAAACTCCCTTTTTTATCTGAATTCTATTGGAACTATTTCTTTTCTAATCTCACATCCATCTGCTGTCTAACAGCGGGCAACTTGTAGGTCAACTGATGTATGAAACGTCTACTTCATCTTGTTCAAAGTAGAAGCTTATACTCGTAAACTTAAAGATCATAGCAAAAGTCCACAGCTCGCTCACTCATGCCAGTAGGCTATGAAGTGAGGTATATGTACAGCCTCATATACAAAATAGAAGAAAAATAGTCGTGGTCATAGAAAATGAAAAGACAGAAAACTTCCCTGGTCTTGGCGGCTCCTGAGGCCAACGCAAGAGAATTTCCCTGGAGGGGTCCTCCGACTTGCCTTCGCCTTTAACTAAACAAATGTTTTCATAAATTTCAGCCTCCTCGGACCTGCAAGATTTGCAGCTGAAATCACAGCTTGATAGATCACTGCCGTCATAGCCCGACGTCTTGGGAATCGTACAAAGATTCCTCGAGGTTGTTTCTAAACACAAACCTCGGATGAGGAAGAGATGCACTGTGCTTGCTCCTACAGAGCCTCGGGTGAGGACAAGCGATACTCTGCTTGATCTGAAAGACCTAAGTGCATTTTGCTGCTTCCTATAATACCATGTGTGAGGAGATAGAACATTATTCTTCCTCCTGAGATCCACGGGGAGAAGGAGCACTCTGTTTGCTGTTTATGTTCCATGAGATGTGACTGCATATTTAACACAACGTTACTCATTGCCGTAAGCTTTGAAGCGCTGGGGTTAGAAGGTCTCATAACACAACGCGTGTGAGATTTCATGTTCCTCGCTCCACGAATCTCAAATGATTATACGTCCCATGAAAATATTTGCGTGCATATTTGTTCTTGACCACAACATTGATCAGTTTTGTCTCTGCATCAGCCCTCACAGTATTCATGCCTCCCACGTAGCAACATAAGATTCCATTTAGTCTTCATGCAACAAAGCCAGAGAACATTTGTGATTCCCACTGCGACGAGGGAGATTACATTTGCAGCGGTGTCATAACTTAGCATTCCATAGCATCACACAACTTGTATGTGTGTTAACAATCCTGTTCACAAAAAGTTTTTTTCCTCATTCGAAGAAAAATGTTTTGCCATAAATGCATATTCATTACTAAGATTAAAGTCAAACTTTATCTTTTTATAGTAAATGACATTGCACGTGCAAAACGGACCATTATGAAGGCCATCTTGGCTGAAAAGGAGAAAGAAATGAAGAAATTTATCAGGTCATCACAGGAGTAGATAGAGAGATTACTGGAAAAGGAGAAATGCGAAAGAAGAGGAATTCACTGCTTCGCTGTTCGAGGAAAAGAGGTATCGTAACGGTTAGTATTCGTATGGCGAGTCCCCATACAGAAACTACAGGAAGCATCAGCCAGGCCCGTACCTCGGGACTGACAAAGCCTCGGTGGATGGAACACATGCTAACGGCTCACAAGACCAGCCGCTAAGATAATACCTGTAGAACAGGGAGAGTGCAGCAACATCGCGGCGGACAGAATGGATGCAGAGATGTGATATCTGGAGAATAAATGTGAAGAAAGGATCATGATTCAGTTTTCCTTATAAGTATAAC
The DNA here is from genome assembly GCA_038088735.1 of Panulirus argus. NCBI lineage: Eukaryota > Metazoa > Arthropoda > Malacostraca > Decapoda > Palinuridae > Panulirus > Panulirus argus. Next base: position 57,203 of record JAYMFT010022067.1, read on the forward strand.
TTTGATCGCTAATTGCATCAAGATTTGTAAGGCCTGTGATAATCTTAAATACCTGCATCAAATAGTTCTCAACCCGCTGTTTTGTAAGGTAAAAAAGTTAAGCTTTGTAATCGGTTGTCATTGGTTGCTTACTGCTGTACTGTCTCTATTTTCTGTTTGTCTTTCTTTCAAGCTTGATGACCAGAACTGACCACAATAGATAAGCTGTGGACGGACCGTGTTCAATATTTTCTCACATTTGACCACGAATGCCCTACTTATGAATTCTATGATTGCATATCATCAGGATTCTAAGAAGTTGTTTCTTTCTCGTTGAAAATTATTTCAAGAAACTCGAAAATGATCCTTATGTGTTTCACAGGACCGTTAAACTCGGGAGTGTGGCTCTCTAGGATTCTGGAGGCAAGATAATGACCTCTGTGATGGTTATGGGGTAAGGAAGCGAGAGCTACGGACTAACTTTTATCAATATAAATTCTTGTTGAGTGGAAGGAGGAACATTGCTTAAACGAGGCGAGATCTGCGGGTAATCTTTCACCCCTGCAACAGTGACGCTACTTCGTAAAGTGGTGATGCACTGCGTATGTCAGAGTGTCATGTCATGGTGGGTCCAGTACCTCTCCTCTGTTGAGGCAGAGACCATTATCAACCTCGGTTTGTTACGGGCCTTTAAGCATTCTCTTCTTTCCCTCTTCCTCAACGGCTAACGTTACAACTAGTCTCCTTCCTCACTTCTCGATTCATCCTCCCTTCCAGCTCCCTTGCTTCAACCCTTAACCTTTGCTTCCTACGCATCTCCCCTCCTGTGATTCCTCCCTCACCGTCTCCTACACATTTTTCATCTCCTTAAGTGGCCCCCTTGACCACCAGTAAACCACAGCAGGGTAAGGGACCTTACCCATCACATCAAAGACCCATATTCCTTCTCAGCACCTTGGCCTCTGCTCCAGGGAAGGACGACCACTGTGTCTCTGTCGAGGTACCATACCAGACCCAGATGATGCAATAGCCACAAACAGCAGGTATTTCACGCACACATGTTCACCAATGACTTCCGAATGGAAGACTGTTTACTCTGAAGTACTGACGGTTAAATGAACTTTGGTAGGCTGCGAGAAAATGATTGCATTTTGTGCAATTATAACTATTTTTTGCAATAATTTGTAACTATAAGGAAGAGTCACTATCACATAATCATTATTACCTGCACTCTACACCGTCCTATTACATCAGACACAAAAGGATAGCTGCTCCTCCCCCTCGTGACTCTCTGACTCTCAATCACCTTCCTTCGTAATTCCTTCGGCTCGTCTTTATTGACTCTGTTCTTTTCCTCTTCCCCAGTCAGTGTCCCAGCAGACTTGTTCGCATTCCCTCTCTCTCCCTTGCACCACTCTCCTCTCCTGGTCATTCAACATTTCGTTTTACCTCCTCCTTGTCCCTGTAATTGCCTTCCTGTTTCACCGTTTCTTACGCCCTCACCAACACTGGCAGATAAGCCACAGCTACGTACGTTCTTCCGCCCAGGTCCTGTCTCTCTCGCTATGCCACTCACGTCTCTAACGTTATCCGTATACCGTCCTTCCTTCTTAGCCTCTCCCGTCCATTAACTTCTTATTCCCCTGCTTTTTCGCCTGTGAGTAAGTTGGGAAAGCTTCAGCACATCTTCACCTAAGTCTGCTGATACTTAGAGTAGCAACTGTCGTGGGAAATGCCATAAGCTTCCAGAGAACAGCGTCAAGCCAAACATTCATGGTCTTGCAACGTTTTCCAAGCGTTAGTCGTCCCAAACCGTCGTTTGTCGTGTCAGTCCCATACCATCCCCGACAGCTACATGTGCTGCCTACAGGAATGTAACACTTCATAGCAACACTTTTAATCACAGTGTATTGCATCACCATGTACCGTAGCTCGGGTCACCAACTACGATAGATTGTGTCACCATGTATCGTAACTTGCAGGAAACGGCCTCAAATACTTTCTGGTTGCGTGACCATCAAGGTAGAAGGAGCACCAACACAGACGCAAGCAGAAACACGGAGAGTAATTAGAGGAAGAGGAAAGGGAAGAGGAGGAGGAGGAAGTTGTGTGTCAGTGTTGGGATGGTTTTGTAGTCATTAGTATCCGTCTGGTCCAGCTGAAGGTAATACAACTATTTGGAAGAACAGAAGGTAAAGAGAAGGAGAGAAAAGGGAATAGCAAAGGGAAGGGGAGAGAGGACGGGGACGATGAAGGAGCAGGAAGAGCAAGAGAAGGATAAATGATAATAAGTGGGAGAGAGTGAATAAGTGGAGGAGTCAGGAGGTTCGTTGTACGAGAGAGAAAGAAAGAAAGAGAGAGAGATCACCTTTACCTCCTCCTATCCACAATAGTTTCAACGCCTTTCCCTCCCTTATCTCTGGGAACGGTCTCAGGGAGGCAGAACGCGAGACCAGACTACCGAAGCAGTTTTTCCATCCTATCAAAGAGAGGGAATGACGACGTGATTGGTGTATTTATCGCCAGTATCCGCCTGTCATACCAAGGAAGGCGGGGTCGATGACCCTCCATGTAACACATCGTGCGCAGAACCAATCTCTCACGAACGGACATCAAACACGAAACTTCTGACAAAGTTTGATTATGAGACCTTTTGGGACATTGTTTATGAAGGATCAGTCACCTTCTATAGCCGTATTATTACGTTCTGACACTTTTTATGGTAACCAAAGGAAGCTAATTTTCTAAACCAATTTAAGAACGTTTGTAAACGTTTTGCCCTAGCTTAATACGCTATATTTAGGTTTTGCCCAAGTTTAAGTAATGTGAGCGTTTTGTCCAGGTTTAATATTGCTCCCTTACATCCTCAAACCCTTTTAGATGCTATAATCGATATATGAATATAGATATAAACAAAGATACATAGACATGAATTCAGGTATTCATTCACCATCGTTTGATGTTCAGGAAATTGTGTTCCCCATTTTCCTCTGACGGCGTCTTATGGGGCTGAGCTTTGTGCCGGTCAAGGGACGAGTGAGAGTGCCAGTTCCCTTGCTGACAGCCCCTCACCACCCAGGGAGGAGCTCGGAATCATACTGCCCCTCAGCACCCCAGCAGGAGACGCTCAGGACCACTCTGTCCTTGAGATTGCTAAAGACAAACCAGGTTGTTGGTTTTGGGGAGTCCTTGGCAGGACGTGAGCCTCAGGGAACGGAAACTGTTGAAATGACGGTCGGCAACTTTGTCTTAGGTTCGACGTGAGCGCCGTCAGCTGGGTAGTACACCTACTTGCTTCCGTGTACACCTTTCTTTTTATATCATAAAGATTTTGGAGGAAAGTAAGATATACTTTTTGAACAGATTCGGCGTCTTGTTTCTACACTCAAGTTGGATGATGGAAGGAGAAACTCGAGGCTTGCCAGCCCACCAGGTGGCGAAGGGTGAGGAGTGTTGATTCAGTTGTTCTTGTGATATCCAGTAACTAATGTCTGTATTCTGTTACCGGGAGATTGACGAGAGAAAGAGAGAGAGAGAGGGAGAAGAGAGGATGAGAGATGTGCTGAAGAGACGGCTGCAGAAGCAGGGAAATGTAAATCAAATGGAACGTGTTCCTAGGCCGCCGTGTTCGTACTCCGCACCCAAGTGATGGCCAGTTCCAGACGACATGCCTCTCTGGAAGAGGGACTTTGCTGCGCCAGCAAGTGCCATAAGTTTACCAAGCTGCTCTAAGTTTGCATAAGTTCTTGTAAGTTCTCGTAAGAGGATCCTCGTATGTCAGAGCAGATGACGGAAGTCTTCCTATTATTATCGAGAACTGAAGACTTGCACAATTAAGATTCTCTCCGGGATAAAAACATTATGTTAAGCACTTGTTCCTCGCACATATTCTCTCTTTCTCTCTCTCTCTCTCTCTCTCTCTCTCTCTCTCTCTCTCTCTCTATATATATATATATATATATATATATATATATATGTTTATGATTTTTATAAAACCCACGTTTGGAAAAGGTGTTAGAGAGTAAAACATTTAGAAATATCTCATCCGTACATTTCGTGCGTAAATGTGGATTCCATAATCACTCTAATTTTCCGTCTGCGGATTCAACTGCCATAAAATTGGCAGTGAGGTGTGATATTACGAGGCTAACAAAACCCATTACACAGATGCTGGCTCCCGACCGTGTTAATGGATGTATTTGCATACATTATACATCTTACACGTTATACACCTTTGGGGTCACGGGTAGTGGGTAAGAATAATAAGATGATATTATTTCTTAAAACCAATGTATATTTTTTTCTCTTTATGTAGGTTAAACAGAGAGAACCTTTGCTTCTTTATACAATGTTTGTTGAGTGGAATGGTTAATGCTAAAATGTTGCCGCGTGTCAAGGACCCACATCCTAGGGTATAAAGTGAGACAACTCTCTATCTCTCTCTCTCTCTTTCTCTCTCTATATATATCTATTTGTATCTATTTATCTGTCTGTCTGTCTATCTATCTATCTGTCTATCGATCTTTCATTTCTATCTATATTTCTGTCTATCTATCTATCTGTCTGCCGTTTCCCCTCTCTTCGTGTCATATTGAGATGCTGCAAAATCAATCGATATCATTAATCCTCCACGATAAAACCCGGATCCTTAATGACATAATTTTTCGTTTAAAAGCTTCAGTAATTGGTGCTTTGCCTCGCTTGCCGCCTGCTTGATCAGCTGATGGTGACGTCAATACTGGCTGGTGATGCTGTGCCCCCCGTCTGTGATACAACAGCTGATGCAGGTGTGCCACGTCTTTACACACAGCTGCCGATGCAGGCGTGTGCCATGTTTTATACACAGAAGGTAATGCAGGTGTACCGCGTCTCACATATCACATCTGTTGCTCTGTGCCGCATCTCACATATCACATCTCTTTCATCTATGCCACATCTCACAAAAGTCAGCTGATGCACCTATGCCATATCTCACGAAAGTCAGCTGCTGCATCTGTGCCACATCTCACATCAGACAGCGGAGGCAGCTATGCCACACACACACACACACACACACACACACACACACACACACACACACACACAGCAGCTAAAGGAGTAGTGTTGCCAAGCTGACCGGCCTCCAGGCTCCCCCATTGTGATGAAAATGGTCAGAATTGGAACTAATTGTTGGTCCCCCAGAGAAGATCCTGCGAGTAATGGCCTTGATAAGGAAATATAGCGAGTCTATTTTCTAAAAGTAGTTTTGTAACTTTGTTTGTAATTAATTAGCTACGTGTTAGTAATTAATGTGTGTGTGTGTGTGTGTGTGTCTGTCTGTCTGTCTGTTTATGAGTTTCTTTTTTATTCATGTTCACAGTTCCCACGTCAGCGAGGGAGCGCCAGGAACAGACGAAGAAAGGCCACATCCTCTCACACTCAGTCTCTAGCTGTCATGTGTAATGCACCGAAACCACATCTTCCCTGTCCACAACCAGGCCCCACAGACCTTTCCATGGCTTACCATACGTACATTCTTCAGCTGGAAGAATAACAGAAACGTCGGAAACCAGAAGAAACTCTCCGAGTGCAAAAACCGTCACCAACACTCGTTACTGACAGGGATATCTGCCAACACCTCCGTCACTGCCACCATCCCTGATGGTGCCACCCCCTGACAACATTCACCAGCAGATCTCTCCGTGCGACCAATAGTACAAGCAGCTATACAAATATCGCTATCACTCGTATACGTACCAGTTCTGCCAACATTGCCGAGAGGGTCATATGTACAGTGACACTGTTGTGGTCTGACGAGACTCTTGAGCATAGTGGAAGATACTTAGGTTCTTCGTCTGGTGGTTCTAACTTGAGATTAACGGCCTTAATGACTCCGATAGTCTATAGTGTGCTGCTCTAGTGACTTGACCAACCAGCACTCCGTCATCATCGCCGCCACCATCACCGCCGCTGAAACAGCCACTACCCACCCCTGACAACACACTCCTGCCCACCGTCCGTCACATCCGTCACCTCCGAAAACACTATTCTTCCCACCGTCACCACCTTATCATCAACCACCCGTCACAACATTCTCCCATCGTCACCCCTTTGACAACACCATCCTCCCGTCACTGACTGCACCAGCTTCTCATCATCACTATCTCTGACAACGTCATCCAACCCTCCATATGATAAAGCCATCATCAGCGGCAGACTCCGTTGTCAATTCATCTCGACCTTCCACTGCCAATTGCATTGCAATATCGTGTAGGATGCAGACCTGTGCAGTGTGGGCGGCTCTTGGTTATTACACCAGACCAGGAAGATGCCAGGGGCGAGTCCTGGCGGCGGAGACAGGCTGTACTGTGGTGGGTGTGGTGGTGAGGCAGGTTATACTGGTTTGTATTGGTGCACCACAGGGTAGTGTTGAAATCACTGTGATCTCAACTCTGTCCACATGCTTGCGGACGGCAGACCCGACCCTTCAGATAAGACAAGACTTTTCTTAGAGGTTGAGGAAGGACTCGACACCTGGCAACAGACTCACTCTTGCTCATTTGATTTCTCGGGAACTTTTCGTCTCTCCACGATTTTCCCACCACAATTTTCTCTTGTAATTCACTTTCGTAATTTGCTAGTGGCTTACTGAAGACGCAAACTATATGCGGACTGTCGACCATTTGTGCAGTACAGGCTGGGTGAATGTGTAAAGATTAACTGGATACCTGGCGAGTTAATTCAAGAACCCTTGAAGCGGTCGGCCGATATGACTACCATTCTGTTACCTGCAGTTTGATTTGATTGTGGTTCGTACAGTCCAGAGGCAGAGACACTTATGATTTCATTGGTGAGGCGCAGTGTCAACTGGTGACTGGCACACTAGCAATCACGCAACGATTTCTCGTATCTCACTCCCACTGTGGTGAATGGGGCAAGAGTGGAGGAGGAGATACTAGCACTTGATTATTAAAGAAAAATTAACAGCAGTATAGTACTGATAAAATTATAAGTGATAATACTATCAATACTAATGATAATAATTATGATAATGATAATAATTATAATGATAATACTGATAGTGTTCTTCATACCTAATTGGCTTTTCCTTCTTCGCGAAGTAGCGTCAGAAGCAGACTAACGACAGCCTCATTTGCACACGTCCATTCTCTGTCTGTCATATTCAATGTATCGACATCGGAGCCTGCCACTTACAGTGTAGTAACTTGTTCTGCTTGAATGAAGCAGTTTGCAATGTATTTCTCTTCCGGGAACCATATCATTAAAGTCATAACTCACAACAGGGATTGAGAGCCATCGTAAGATTGACAAAATCCCCCAACTGCATTGGTTTGTGTGTAGTGTGGCACCTGGGAACATCTGAGATTGTTCACTCAAATTCTGATAATACTCTCTTTATAGTTTAATCTATATTCTTTCTCTCCTAAAATCACTCAGGTGATTAGAGTGTCTTGACTGATTCTCCAGCATTATGCACTTTAGCTTTCATCTGAAACGATCAGTGAGGGTAGAATGAACACAGATCAGTAAAGATGGACGAGACAAGGATTACCTTGCTTCCTCTCTGCCTAACGAAGTTTAGATGGAAGCCTCCCATTCTCTCTCTCTCTCTCTCTCTCTCTCTCTCTCTCTCTCTCTGCCCTAACAGGTGGAAGTCTTCAGCCCAGCGTAATCAAGTTTAAAGTTTAATCAGTAATAAATGAGACAATTACACCCTGGCCTGACAGAGTCTTCGTAGCGAGGTTCCCTCACGGTCAGAGAAGAGCAGGAGCTGTCCACCACCTCTTCCACCTCCCACTGTTGTAATCCACCAGACAACAGCAGCATCTCTCCACCCACTCATCCAGCTCCCGGCGTTATAATCCACTAGACTTTTCCTCCCCACGCCCCTCTTCCCTCCTCCCCAACGCCACCGTATCAACTTTTTCCTCCCATTTTTCCTCGTCCTTCTCGCCAGCGTCCCTCGACTGACTCTCTGTCCTCTCGGTCTTCGCCCGGCTCTCCGCACTCACCCTCCTCAACTTCGCCAAGGGAACCAGCGCAAAAATTCAGGAGTAATTCGCCCGAGTCCGCACTAAAGACCAAGCGGTAAATTTTTGACCTAGAGGGCGTCGGACGAGCTTAATAATGCTGGAAAGAAAAACTTAGAGAAGAGTCAAATGTTGGGGCGATATGAAGAGGAGCAGGCAGCCAGAGGTCGCCATGCCACAAGGAACAGGGAAGTAGTGTCGGTGGTGGTTATATAAAAAGTAATGACAGGTCCTAATTTTTTTTCGTTTATCTCTTATTTATTATCTGTCATGAAGAATCATACTGTATTTTCTGTGTTCTAAAGTTTAACATTCGGTTTTGCTTTAAGTATCTAATGTTACCGGTGACTCGTATTTATTAGGCCTTATTAGCTGATCCCTTATTAGTCTTCCTTTCCATACCATTTATAAATTACTCATATGTTTTACCACAATGTTCAGGATTTGTCTTTATCTTTTTCCAGATGTCTTACTTTTCTAACGGGTTGCTGACATAGGCGACCAGACGTGACAACACCCTACAGGAAACAAAGACGTTGTTTTTCTTCGAGTTGTAGGTTGTGCTGCGGTCGCAATCCTATTTTGTTCCTGGTGGCTTCTTTGTTGTGGACTTGCGAGCCTGTATTGTGGCTTGCTTTTGTTCTGCTTGCGTGGCATTGTTGGCTGGGCCTTTATTGCTCCATGGAGAAATTTCTCTTAATATCATATACGTGGGTGAAACATACAGGGACAGCTATACAACCGACCCACAAACAGACGTACACTCACACACACACACACAAACACATTTATTCAAGCAAAGGTGCAAAGAGCGTTCTCCTGCTGTCAGTAAAACTCTACCCAAGATTCTGAAGGACTATTACGCACATGTGAAGGGGGAAGGAGGAGCATGACGGGGCCCTTGAGTGATCTGATGTCTGGATATCCTTTTTTATTTCTTAAACGTTTTGTTGTTGCTATGCTTTAACTTCGTTACAACCGAAATAGTTGCGTAACTGAGCAAAGAAGACTATTGATCGTATGGTAATAAGAACAGTCTGAAGAAGCCAGGGAAACGTGTTTAAACATACGTTTGATAAAAGTCTAAAGTCGTTGTATAACATATCAGTAATGTTACTAATAAAAGAGTCCAAATAAAAGTAATGATAATGTTTTCATCCCTCACTAGAGACAGGCTGTCGCTGCTTAAGGGACACGTGATGGGAGTGGTGAAGGGGCAGAGGAGGAGGGGTAGCAGCAACGTCTGCCCCTGAGTCATCACCGTCTGCTCCAGGCTCTGGAAAACCTACTCCTTGTCTTGGTAAGCTTACAGAAGACAGCAACTGTATGAATTACCTTTATTATCAATCATATATGATTTCAAGTGTTTGATAATCATTGTTGTAGCCCGTGTTGGACTATGGCATCACTTAACCATATGAACAGGACTGACGACACGTTGAGTCAGGAGCCATCTTGATTCTCAATGATAAAAACAAGCCCCGAGTTGGGATGACATGTGAGGTCGTTCGTCCGATGTGATGCACCAGGGCAGAGAGGAATGGCGCCCTTTCTCTTTAGTGTGTTCTTCGCGACAAATCATGTTAATGGTAGCTGGAGTACCAGCAGTAGCACCAGAAGTAGCAGTAGCAGCAGAAGCATTAGCGAAGTAGTAGTAGTAGTAGGAGTAGTGTTGGTAGTCGTAGTAAGATATCAGTAAATGCAAGCTCCCCGAGAATCAACACCTATAACGGAGATCACGGTAGCAAGATCATAAAATGATCGGAAAGTAAAGGGGAAAAAAACATTTTTTGCTGAGCGGCGGAGCGTTAGAGTGACGACATTCTCAGAAATAGATTCCTTGAGACTCGGGCGACAGTGTCGGGGACCAGGATGAGGATACTAGGGCCAGAGAGTGCAGAGGACGGGAGGTGATGCTGCCTAGTGCACGTGCTGGGAATCTGGCCCTTTAGAAATGTGAGAGTGTGAGGGTCATATCTGTGGGGAGAGAGTGTGGTAATGTGAGGGGTGCTGAGATTTGGTAATTGTGATGTTGTGGGGAGTGTGGCAGTGCCGTAAATGCGGTAATTATGGGTGTGATAGTGTGGTGGAGATGAAGGAAGGGTGGCGCTCTGGCGGAGGTGGTGCAGGGAAGTGTGGTGGACTGGTAAGTTTGGAGGTGTGCGGAGTGTGGCGATTATAAGAGCATTGGAGGCATGGGAACTACATAGTTGTGGGGACTATTAGAGTCTGAGGAATGTGGAAGTTGTCTGAAACTTTGTGGTACGAGAAGGATGGTGTTAAGGCCAGTGTGCTATGTCCTGTTTCCGGGCTGATCTCTCTCTATTGATATACTAAGTGTTTGACCTCTATGACTCTGAGCATCTTGAATGGATTGTGTTATGTCGCCGGTACCCAGGTCGTGCCAGCGGTGATAAATGACATTGTTCGAGTGTAAATTACCGATACGGTTTGTCATTGCGGTAAGAACCCATCAGCTAAGAAGTTGGTACGGAAAGAATGGAGATGAAACCAATGGCAAGTTGAAGAGATTTTATTCCTGGCGAAGCATGAAAGTTTTTTGAATGTCGTGAGAGGACACACAACACATGGTATGTTGCTGAGTGTTAGTGAGGAGTGAGTTGCTGACATCTGTCATTAAACATGAGGAGAGGGCAGTTGACATCATCCAGGTAAGAGACAAAGTACAACAGGATGTAGTTCAACAGCCTCCGTTAATTTTACTACCCCCAGTACCCCCAGAGATCATACTGGGGCCCTCAGTACTTTATGGGCCGAGTTTAGGGAATTCACTCGTAAAAAAAGCAAAACTCCTAAAATAGATAAAGCAAAACTATCCACTGGGTCCCAGACACTGTAAAAGCTGATTCTGATGACCCCCCAGACCTCGAAAGCTAATCCGAAACCCTCAGCACGCTGGATATTAGCTCTGAGAGTTCTAATCACATCGAGAATCAATAGTGGTATTCTTAACGCGTCAAGCGCCAACCGAAGTCCCCTCAGTCTTTTATGCTGCCTTATGGGATACAACACTTTGAAAAATAGACTTAAGATTGTAGCTACTGTTAAAAAAGTTGAATCTAAGTTCCTCAGTTCTTGAAAACCCAACTTAGTCTCCCAGACATGACTAGCCAGATAACGGAATCCCAAGAAGACATGTGTGTATGTTAGGGTAACACGAAGCCTACCTTGTAATGGTCCGAAATTTAATAATGTTTCACTTGCTGCCTCAGTTCTCAAAGTTTCAACTTCCAGACTTGACAACGAACGACTTTTAGCGTTAGGAATTTCCTAGAGTATCTTCTTCCTGTTCGTCTTTCTGATGTTCTCGTTATCTGTTAGATTTTAGAATGTTTTTGCCGCTGCTGCGTTATTTACATTTCTCTCCTCTGAATTCCTCTGTTCTTTCCTCAGCTTCCCTCGTATAGGATCAACTTAGGATCCATGATTACTCATAATATAATCTCGTATACTCTCCCATACATTTTTCATTATATTTTTTTCTCTCTTCCTTTGTTCTTCTCAGGTTAATATCCTGCTGTCTTCACCAGCCTAGACCACTGTTGTTTTCATCCTCCACTTTGCTTCACAGCTGCTGTTGCTGCTCCTTCCTCCTCACCACTTTTAAAAGTGGAAGTAAAATGTCTCAAATACTATCTTCTCTAATCTAGGTATTGAGTAATATTCTCTTTGTCTATGTCTGTCTGTCTCTCTCTCTCCCTCCCTCCTCACTTTCTCCCCTACGTCTCCCTGTCATATTAGTCAGTTCCTTTGGAGAGTAACGCTTTGTACCCCCTTTGTCTCAGCTCCCCGGAGGCTATCAACAAATACAAAGCTATTACGGTCTGTTGTTTGCTCTCTCAACCCATCAGCCAACTCGCATCCCGTGTCAGACCTCCTCTTCCAGGGCAAGACATTATTAAGGAAAAATCTTGTTTTCGTATCCTCCTTCCAGTGACAGGAAAGAGAAAGATACTCATTTTTGGACTATGAATCATTTGACCCTATGTATGATAAGCTTTTCTAAGATCGCAATGGATCCCAGATGTTTTTACCCTCGCCGCCACTAATCCCTTCTTACCTGAATGGGCAGGTCATTGTGTGACCTCAGGTCGCCCACCTGAACATGTGACCTAACCCTTGTATAGCTTTATACTCTCTCATTCTGCTGAAGAGGGTCTCAGGATGTAGACCGAAATTATACAG